>JNEV01001221.1:0-106687 GCA_000697495.1 Saksenaea oblongispora B3353
CATCATGACCTGGTGAGTAGACCATTTGTTGTTTCCTGATGCAGATAGAAGACAGCCAATCACTTCTCCATTTCCTGTCCAAAGCCTGGAAGCAGGCGAAATTCGCTGACTGATGGTGCTTGTATCAGTGTGGTAAATCGACCAGAATTTCCAGAGTAGATGTTCAAGATCGAGATCAGCCCCCGCTATGCTTGCGAGGGGAATATCTGTTTTAAAAGGACCAGTAAGGTCCTTTAAGAAACTTAAGCATGACTGAATTCAAACTCTACGATGTAATTTGCACATCATCGAGTGAACGATATAGTATAACTAGCGCTCGTTTAGAAAACATATAGATGTTATTTGAGTATATCTACGTCTTTGGGACCCACAGGAACTATCAGGAACCTGCTGGTTCCAAAGAATCCTACAGGATCCTGGAGGAACGTAATCGCAGAACTAAAGGTATCTAGCATCCTACAGATTCCCACAGGTTCCCAATTTTCCGTAGTGCGCATCACATTCTTCAACTACGTGGGAAGCTGGATAGTGGCTGGTGTTTGCAATATGGGATCAAAGGAAGTGGGCATACTAGCATCCCGAAATAACGCCACCTAAAATGCGTCAATGCACACAACATTGTTAATCGTGATAGTGTTTGTGATTGTACGTTGTCGTACCTATCATAAACACATCTTCAGGCTCTCATCAACTGGTGGGTTTACAGGTTTTCCGAGGTTATTTGTCGTCTAATATGAAAAAAAAAAATTAGGGATCGTCATTGATCCGTGATTCGTTTATCCGATCCGATCCGTATAGTATTCCTCGTATATGCTTTTCACAAATGATTCATTGGTTTGATCTAACGGAGTTTACTAAATTGATTGGATACCATTTTTCGCTATCTCTATATTTGGAAGGTGCAGTCTTGTTTTTTGTTGTCTGAAGGCCCTTTTTTCGATTTTTTTATGGGAGAAGGATTTTTCTCTATGTGGAAGGTGCGGTCATTTTTTTTTCATTGATTGTACTCCTCATTTGTTGCCAAGGACTTTTTCTACTTCATAAGTCTTCACTTTTTAATAGAAAAATGCCTTCTGTTCGATCTTTCGTTTTTCCTTCTTGCGGATGAAATGACCATATCGCAGTTCCAGTCGCCTCTGTTCAAATAACAGACATGCGAGGAATGGCAGTCGTGTCATTGCCTTTACTGTTGAGGATTAGCAGATGCTAGAAAGCTTGAGAAGAACTGCGAATGCAGCTTTGCCGGCCCATGCACAGCCGCTGTAGCCATCGAATTGATGGCACACTTTATTTTTTTTTTATTACGATAGTTTATATATATATATATATATATATACATATCATTATCATAAAATATTAGAAAAGGAGAATAAAACAAGATGATGGCAGAAAGAATGTGAAAAAAGGTGAAAGAAAAGATATAGGAAAAACATTGATAAAAGGAGATAAACGCTAAACAGAAAGATAATGCCGCTACTACTAATTTTAATGCCGCCGCTATCGATTATAATGCCGCCGCTATTGATTTTACTGCCGCCGCTATCGACTTTACTACCGCAGCTGCTCGGAAGATCAGAATGAGATGTTTAGGATTGACCATAAAGACTTTATTCAAGCAAAGCGCGTATTCGCTTGCGCTTCTCCTTCAACTCCTCAACTCTTCCTTCCAACTTTCGAATTTCCTCATCGATCTCCTTCTCCGCCTCCTCGAGATGTTTCTCCCATCTATTTGTTAAATGAATAGAATACAAACCATTGAAAAAATCTGTATTCGACGTTGTTCGTTCTACTTACCTATCTCTCTTCCTCTTAACACTTTCATACACAACATCTCCTCCATCAACATCTCCTCCATCAACATCTCCTCCATCAACATCTCCTCCATCAACATCTCCTCCATCAACATCTCCTCCATCAACATCTCCTCCAACGTCTTCAATGTCCTCACCTCCAACGTCCTCACCTCCAACGTCCTCATCTCCAACGTCCTCATCTCCAACGTCCTCATCTCCAACGTCGGCTCCTCCGCCGTCAACACCACACTCACAAAGGGACACATTGTCCAGTCTGCTCTGGACATTGTTGTATTTCTGTAAAAAACAAAATAATAATTATTCTTCTCAAACCTTCACCATTAAGTGCTTACGTATACAACTGGTGTACCATCCGGTTCTCTCGTCGGCAACGCCCTCACTCGCAGATGTTTACACAGGGGAGTTTTTAACTCCCTGTAAACATGAAAAAATTGGGCTGCGTCCGATTCATTTTTGAAATGAACGTAGCAAAATCGCTGTTCATTGATCTTAACGACATGCAGCGGTTTTATACCACCACATGTCGTTGTCGTTAAGATCTGCGAGACCGAATGACTTTTCTTTTTTGGAACAGATCGTTCTCTGTGAGGAAGTCTTGGCATTTGCCGAAATACAAGATCGACACATTTGCAAACAATAGAGAGGTTTTACAGTATTTTGCGTCATTTTGTGTCATTTTGTGTTGGACTAAAATTTTATTTTGCGCTGGCGAATGGGAGTGGTTTGGGCTGTCTAGAAACTCCGCATGGGTGATCAGCAATTCCAAACGACAGGCTCTACAATTCTTCTGTATTGTATAAACGACAACTAACTTCTATTCGAAGAAAAACAAATAATTTTTACCGGATATATATGACCATACTTTGTCTAAGATCAGAATGGTTGAGGAAAACCGAAACAATGAATAAGAGGTAATATTCGAGATTTTTTGTGTGTATACGTTAATATAGAAGCACAACTTGAACCAAGATGACGAACGATTCTTCTCACCTGATATCCTTCAAATCGTAGAGACATTGCGTTTTCAAACTGAACGCATAAAAGAGACTAATACTAAGGTAACAGAATAGTAAAGAAGATAGACATCACAGCAGACAGCAAAACCGTGTGATATACGTACCATGGAGGGGAACAATAAAGAAAATAGGACTGCTCAGCATTATATCCAAATATATTATGAATACAGAGAGAGATGGTTATTTGATGTTCAAATTAAAAAAAAAGCCTCGTTTTCGATGCTGTGGTAAGTTGACTGATAACCAATATCAACTTCATTTGGATTTTCATTGAAAATAACCAGACTACAGTCCTAGTTGACGTGAGAATGAGCAGACAATGAATCCGTCTGTGATCGTGCTAAAATATATTTATAGTAACCGAGGAATGAATCTCGAATTCTCTAGAATTACGAGAAACAAGAAGCCTACGGAAAAAGTCTGCAAAAGTTCAAAGAAAAGTTCATGAACCGAAAGCAGACACCAAAGGGGCTCATTAATAGCAGCACAGGGTCGGACCGCCTTTTCAAGACCTTAAAGAAGTCCTATGGCACAAAGGCTTCCCCGAGTGCTCTTGATCAGCATTTTCACAAAGGGAGCACCAAGCCTTTAAAGGAATGGAACGAGACAGCAAAGCTATTCTACGACCAACAAGACGCAAACTAAAGGGAAAAGAGAAGGCGGTCTCTGAGCCAAGCGGCAGCAAGAGAAAAATTAAGGAAGTTGGTCGCGATAGTGAAGAAGAAGGCAGCAAGAGCGACGATGATAGCCGCGGAGAACCCTCCGATAGCGATGACAGTGATGACGAAGAAGAACGCCAGAAAAAGGAGATCCGGGTAGCCACAACAAGTCTGAAGAAACTAGTACGACCAGATGTGGACTACAACACCGTGAAGAGGCTCTTAGCGAAAGCCCAAGGAAACAACTCGAGGGTGATGAACGCCACGGGCTCCGTTTTGGAACACTTCACGGATATGGTATGGTTGCTCTTGTATACAACGCGAAGTTAATACCATCTATAGATTCTTCGTGGCGATGTATACGATTATATTGGCTTCAAGGAACACCGAAATCAAGTCGACCTCACGCAGGTGTTCCCTCGCGGGTATCAGTTTGGAGTCTTCGGACTCGTGCACGATATTTCGTCCTTACCGTTTGAAAACGCGGATGATGTTGAGAATTTGAACATATTCAACTTTGCTCAATTTCAGAACATGTTTTATGGCCGCGTTGGTTCGTCAGAGTCGCGGCTGATGTAAGTAATGTACTGCTGATGTACAGGCTGTCTGACATGCTGAATATAGACCATCTCCGTGGCTCAAGTTCAATACTGCGATACCCTCCCTTGTTGAACCAGACGATGATGCAGTGACCTCATCCTCCAATCTCATGTCATCAAAGAGTTATATACTGCTGCCAACAATATGTACAGCGGCTCTTTGTACCAAAGGTCACTTACGAATGTTATCCGTCTCCTGCTACGAGTTAACCTCGCACCCGAACGAATGCAAAGATACAAGGACACCACAAAGAAAAAGGCGGAGGAAAAGGCAGTACGACAAGAAAAGCAGAAGCGGCAGGATTCTGGCCGGCAGAGGCGATCAAATCGGTTATACTGGACCCGGGAGCTTAAGAAAGCGGTATCAAAAGGTCGTCCTCCTCCAGAGGTCATTCAAAAGATTCAACGAAAAATCTCTGAGAATCAGCCACAAAGGGTGCGAGAGAACACAACAAGGATGGGTGAAACAAGAGGCATCAGTCGTGCTGCTGAAGACGAATACGAGGGCTACGTAATCGATGACAATGAGGACGGTCTCGTCAGTGCTAGTGAAGATGGAGACACTGACAAAGAGCCTGCAGGCCCCAGTACACGCGTAACCGCTTCTGCCAAGGAAACCTCCGCCCGTGTCATCCGTGCCCTCGCCCGCGATAATCCGGATGCTTGTGGAATCCCCCAAGGTTACCCGAACAGTGACAACCGGAGATATCGGCAGCGCAGCACACCGTGGAAAAAACTGACTGATCAAGAAAAGGAAGTAGCAGCGCATATCACGAACTTCCTCCGACCCTATGTGCCACGCCGAGCCGAAGCTGATGAGCCGCCAACAAAGCACATCCTGACAGTGTTACCTATCGCGGCGTTATCCAATGTGGTCAGCCAAATATTAGGGATGGAGAACTAAGTGAACAAGCTATCGGTCGAAACAAGTGAAAAGTGGAGCTTGTTCCTCTCTCCCTCTGGACTGTACAAGATCATGCGGGCAGCTACGATATTCCCACTGGTAGGAACGATGGTTTTATTACCAGTGAAGTACAGGCTCGAACGGAAAAAGAAATCACCATGGGTGCCTTCTTTCAAGTCGACAAATTCAAGCGCATGACGAACCGTCGTCACCTCTCATTTCATTGGAGACAGCGAATTCGTCAACGAGTGGGCTGTGCGAATCCTAGGGATAGTTGATCAAGGAAGACCACGTCAAGTCTCGGCTCTGGAGAGACGCAGAGCTTTTCCTTCACCTGAACAACCGTCGCAAGCCTCTCTCCCTAGCAAAAGTCAATTGGAACGGCAAATCGAAAGCAACGACAGATTGATCAAGGAGTTGGAGGAAGAAATCAAGCCAGTTCGCAAAGAGCTGCACAAACTGGAAAAATAACGCATGGACTGGAGCAAAGCAGCCCGCGGAGATTACCGTTCCGAGGCGCACAAACACCTAAAAGAAGTCCGACAAAAGATCCGTGCCAAGCAGGCTGCCGCAATCGAAGCAGAAGACAGACTCAAACAGGCTCGCAGACAGCGATACAGCCTCAACAAGATGAAGCAGGTTCTAGGAAAGAAAGACGAAGGAAAAGGAAAAGCCAAAGCGTGTACAAGCAAGCGACGACCACCAAGACGCAAGCAACGGAAGAAGAAGAAAGCGCGGAAGCTCCCTGATAAGGGGGTGGTTACAGAAGGCAACGTCCAGCAGGTAATACAGTGCTCATCAACGTAACTGGTGAACTTATTGGCTATATCATTAGATGACTTCCACTGCAAGTGAGCTCTTTGCCAAGGAGGCCGTGCCTATTTGTGATGTTGATCCGGGTATCAGGACAACAGGCACCATATCCATCTCCACTTCCGAGGATATGGTACAACAAGTCCGCTCCATCTGCCGCGGATCAAATACTCAAGCCTTCCGGATGAGACTCCTAATTGGGAATTGCGAGCATCGACTGTCAACCACCTTACCCACTCGAACAAGCATCTCCATCGAAGAGAGCGAGCTAAACAACAAGGAAAGGAAGGTATGGCTCCAGAGAAGAGGAGGATCGAGCGGCAGAAGCGTACAAGAGAGCTGCGAACCCTCAAAACCTACCAGCGGCTAGCGGATGGCGAACGGCAGCGCTTCCCGGATGGGTTGTCAACCAAGCCTGCAGTCTACTTCTATGGTCATTGCCAACCCACCAACTCAATGATCAAAGGCCATGCTTGCAGGGAAACAAAGAAACTACGGCAGCAACAACGACGAAATGGCATAGTTGCTATTGAGAACGAGTTCAACACAAGCAAGACATGCCATTGGTGCCTCAAGCAGAAGTATCGAACTCCTGAGGGACGAATCAGAAGAAGTAATGGCGCCGTCTGCTGTGTCAATCCCCATTGTCCCAGTTTTTCCAAAGGTCGCAGCACAATGGGTCGCTATATGAACGCAGCGAGAAATATCGCATTGAAAGGCGTCTCCATGGTGGTCTCTGCAGACGGAAGTCGACTCGCACCATTCAATTCCCAACACACGAGCATATACGAGCTCGATGAACAATTTGCTGGCCAACCGAACCCGGTCCGGAATGTGCAAGGCCCGGAAGGGCACTTACCTGGTAAGTCAGATTCCCATCTTTGAAACATCAAATTTAAAGATCTTCATTTTGTAGATACCCCTTAGGTATTCGAGGTACAAATCGATCCTTGCGGAGTTGGAAAATCGTTGCCTCATTGTATATACAGTAAATAGAAACCCAGACAAGTCTATTTATTGTTCCCCTACATTGTGTGTTGCCATGTAGGCTTCGTTTAATTAAAGCCGAAGAACCTGATACGGCGGTAACTGCATTTTTATGCACACATGCTAACCCCTAGAATGACATCTCATCATCAATCCATTGACAAAGTTTCTACAATGATTGTAGGGAGACCACTTACTACTCAACATCATCAAGCTTTTAAAGTTCAATTAACTTGGCGAATATTTCAAAAGAGCTAAGTAACGCATATTGCATTTTCAAGGATTCATCTTGCAGGATGTCTTCCTAGAACTGCTACTGATACGTTGTAGATAAGCTCGGGAGATTCTTCAAAAGAGGCGGGATAATTAGCTTTGACCCCTTTCCCTCGCACAAGCAAATAGGCTTATAGACCATATGCATACCCCTAAAACCATTAACCGTTATAAACCGTTATGTACATATAAGGTAAAATATGAACTCAGCGAGCCGAACATAGAGAGAACAGCCGACGGGCACATTACTATGGATATCCTCGAGTCGATCAGCACCGAAACTCAACAAAGTCTAAATAACTATCGTAAGTGTACAACCAGCTCATGTTCAGAGATCTTTGATAAGTCTAGATTCTGTTAAGTACTCTTGCACACTGATGCAGGAGTGAACGTTGTTGCTCGGATCTGGTTAAATATCTTCTACCTTATACAAATAAATGGCCATTTGTGAGTCATGATATCAGATATGGAACGAGCTTTATCCAGGCAAACGATGATAAGGCTCCATTTGATGCATTAATCACCATATGTTTGTCTCATTGGTCACGTACAACATGCTGAACGTTGATCGTGACAACCCCTGACACGTGGCAATTTCAATAGACACATCTGTCTTTGTCATGCTGTGGATCATACAACGTTGTTGTTCTGACAACTCGACTACGGATTTTATGCTAGCGTTGGAAATATTTGTAAGCGCCGTAAAGAAGTTTATTAAAATAAAGAGAAGAAACGTTTTGAAAACCTCACTATCGATTACTTTGAATTTCGGAGTTCACCCCAACTGCATCTAGGCTTTTCGGCAGGAAATGTATGGCGATAAAGTATAGATTACGGATGCCAGTATCGACTTTGGTAGTTATAGAGTGAAGAATAATAGCCAAGCGGCTGGGGATTGAATGGCGCCAGCTCGACACTCTCCAAGTATCCTGGCTTTGGCAATAGCCCACCCTCATACGGATAGATCGGCTGCTCGTCTCCAGAAAACTTCGTGCAATATGAAGGACCAGTTGAGTTCAACGAACACGCAGAACTCGATGGACTCGATGATGGCGAATGCGTGCTTGTCTCAATACGTTTGGACCGCATTGTATTGCAATTGCTATAGAGGCACTTATATGGCTTTTCGTCTGTATCGATACGTCTATTCGGGTTAATAATTTTATATTAGTTTGTAGGAAACTATGGTTTATTCTTCTTATTTTTGGTTCTGCACTTACCTATGATGATCTAAAGAACTGCTATCGTCGAAGCTTTTGTTGCAGCCTTCGTATTCACATACATGTGGCCTTTCGCTTGTATGTGCTCTAGCATGAAAGTTGAGCGCAGATTGCTGCCAACTATCATTAGTATAACACCAGGGATTTATCCTCCTACCCGGATGGTGTATTTTCCACATTCAGTTCGTTGAAATACAAGCGGTCGTTCATTTGTATGGGTTCGAATATGAGTAGCCAGATCCGGGCGACAAACCAAAAAACCGCTATCACGAAAACTTTTGTTGCAGCTCTTGTATTCACATACATGTGGCCTTTCGCTTGTATGTGCTCTAGCATGAAAGTTGAGCGCAGATTGCTGCCAACTATCATTAGTATAACACCAGGGATTTATCCTCCTACCCGGATGGTGTATTTTCCACATTCAGTTCGTTGAAATACAAGCGGTCGTTCATTTGTATGGGTTCGAATATGAGTAGCCAGATCCGGGCGACAAACCAAAAAACCGCTATCACGAAAACTTTTGTTGCAGCTCTTGTATTCACATACATGTGGCCTTTCGCTTGTATGTGCTCTAGCATGAAAGTTGAGCGCAGATTGCTGCCAACTATCATTAGTATAACACCATGTATTTATCCTCCTACCCGGATAGCGTATTTTCTGCGTCCAGTTTTTCGAAATACCAGTCGTTCATTTGTATGGGTTCGAAAATGAGTAGCCGAGCCCGGGTGATGACCTTCACTCCCGCATCAATGCGCAAGAATGTTTAACAGAATTGAAACTTACCGAAGGCTTTTGAGCAGATTGTATATTGGTAAGGCTTGCTTAAGCTTTGTCGAATCTGGGTGTTGACCGATTCATGGGCGTTATCGATAATAGCCCCTTTTTTGTTTTTGTTTTTGTTTCGGCTAGGTAAATTAAATGCTCTTTCCATGTTATCTAATCTATATATATGTATGTATAAGTATATTCTGGCTTAGAGCGTATGCCTATTGTATTGCAACTCTATTCGCTTGCGAATAGGCAGTCAGATAACTGTATCATAACTAGGATAGGCGTGCTTAAAACATGGTACAAACCTTTGAGACGAAGACAGGAAAAGTGAAGCTAAAGTAAACTGGTCCAACTTTTGATTTTATCCTTCTATGTCCCTAGGTAGTGGACCCCTTGGTGACGTCCACAAACTATCTGAGCTTTTCTCCAGTACATTCTCCCATTTTTGGCCATCGAAAAAAAAAAAAAGGCGCTTCAAAGTTTAACTCTCTTCACTTGTGAAATAGTCAATCAGTGCCCTATACGAATACAAAAATAATTAGTGAATACCTCAAAAATTATATCTAAAGTTTTATTTTTATTATTAATTAACATCTTGCGTGGCATCGTTTAGCTTCAAAGACAGCCTCTGTTCCTTGAGGCATACTTGCCACAAGCGTCTCTAGCTCTTCAAACGTAATTTTTTGCCATTCTTCTTTGAGAACAGCAATCAACTGTTCCCGGCTATGAAAGTGTGACCTACGATCCTCGATACGCCGTTCGAGAGCAGATCAGAGATGTTCGATCGGATTGAGATCAGGACTTTGGGCTGGCCACTCCATTCCCTGTATAGCATGACCTTTTTTCACTCTCTCGCAACTTTTCCAGTATGACATGTGGCGTTATCCTCCTGGAAAATGCAAGAGAGAGTGTTCGCTTCAGTTGTGTAACTCAACCAGGGAAGGAAATGGTTGCCTAGACATTTTATGTATGCCTCTTGGTTAGTGTGCCCTCGCATCACCACTAGCGGACGGCGTCCACCTGCCTAAAAGCGGCCCCAAACCATTACAGCACCCCTTCAAACTTTCGAGTTTCGACGATATGGTGTTGCTGGTAACAATCGCCTTCCATTCGTAAGACACGGACTTCGGCATCGCTACATTGCTGAACCATGTAACGAGATTTATCAAGCCATATGATCCGACGCCATTGCTCCATTCCCCACACGCGATATTCACGTGCAAGTTGGAGGCGACGTCCCTTATGTTCATCTCTGTCTAAATGCATGTTTACTCTGACGGCTGCTAAGGCTCCTTGATGATATGCATATGGCTGTTTTGGATCACGCCATATGCTCAAACGCAACGTCTGTATACCTGTCGGGGATTTTTTTTTGTCTCCCAGGTATGATCTTTGTATTCCATGTGCCAAACTTCTGTCAACGTTTGATTGTGTGTCTTTGACAGTTGACGTCAGAATGTTCATGTCTCGTTAAATGATACTCTGAGAAACACTATATTCATGAAGACCTATAATGACATCACAGGCGAAATTCGAAAGCTCCGTGCGAATGCCAGGGGTTCTATGAGATCGCTTAACGGCATGGTTGGTTATGTTTCAGGAATCAGAAGAAAGTAAGTTCAAACAAAAGTGCGTGAGCCAATTAATTTTAAGCTTTTGCGATATATTGATCTTCAAAATGTAGAAAGCGAGAAAAGTTAGATAAGTACTATGTAAACTTCTGTAATGCTTGCAGCGAGTTCTTAAAGAAAATCCCTTGCAATATCGATCCTTACAAATATTACATGTTCTACTTAACATTTTTTTGAATACTCTCCAAGTTGATTGCTCTCAGAAAACTTGCTGATGTTGCGTATGAGGCTAGTGATATCAATCCGATCACTGATAGGGGTTTCGTTGATGGGTTGATTATATGCCGCGATAGGAAACCGGATTATGGCCGACTATAGTGTGCGTGTCATTTCAAGGGATGATGGTATATGTATGACCCTCACGGAAATATGCATGTTGGTACCTGTGCTAGTTTTTGCGCTGGTTCAATTATGTGAGTACAACTTAGAGATGGATAGTCTTGCAGGTACTATCATTAGGAAGATTTTGTGTTTTGCGAATTGTGATAGTTAATTACACTGTTGTTCACGACTGGCAATCAAGCTTTCGTACGCAGCTCGAGCTGCCTAAGAATCTCGCAGACAAAACCTGCCGCCTCAGGGTATTGTGCAGAGCTAATTTACTGCAAACAGTAATACAGTTATCTGAAAAGAGATAATCAAATATTTTCTTATTCTTTCGCCAGTTAGTATTGATATGATCCAATTCTGCGACTTTTCTTTCACTAGTTCGTATTGAGCTGATATTGGCGTAATAGAATAGCATATTAGTTGGCTCCTTACCTGTCTTCTGCTTTCAGCAAACTGATCGTTCTGTTTTTCTTAGCTCCTTTGATTTTACAACCTCCCCTTTAAAAGAGTTGTCAAGTAGGTCAGCGAGTAAGTGCTCCTCTAAAAAAAATTGCGCGTGAGAAAGAGGAAGAGAAATGAAACAGATGCGACAAGAAGCTTAAGTAAACAATACACAAGAGCTTGGTGAGTCAGAAGCTAGGGTAATACAGACTGTTTTTTTTTCCAACATGATGACCATAAGCAGAAGTTTCAATGTAAACGTACATGCCTTCTTTATTAGTTGAGTTTCATTACAGATGAGCATAAAGGTAGTATAGAACGTAATTTATATAGCTCTATGAATTTGTATGTGACTTTTGAGGCTACTTATAAGGTACTTTAGGTGGTCCCTACTTGCAGTGTGGATGTCATTCAATATCTACAACCTCTGTGCGGCTTCTAAACGACTGATATGGCACTTTAGGTGGTATGTACTTGTAATTCATACCATGCGATCTCTATACGACTTCTACGCGACTTATGAGATGACCGCTACATTTGTACGATTTGTATGCAATCAATGAGACAAATATGTCCTACGGTGTTAATGTACTGTACAATCAACTCATGCTCAAAAGCCTCTGGTAATTTCCAATTCTGTTAATCGTTCTTGTGAACTGATGCAAGAGTGAAGGTCGTCGTTCGGATCTGACTAGATATTTTCGAGTTCATACAAAGGAATAACCATTTGTGTCAAGAGGTTGGATATGAAAAGAGCTTTATCCGGTATGTGGGGGTGTGTTTATCCGGCTGTGCGTGCGTGCGTGCGTGCGTACGTGCGCGCGTCTGTGTGTGCGTCTGTGTGTGTGTGTGTCATAAGGAGGATAGAGTGATGGTTTATGCACTAATGACAATTGCATACCACTTTTTCGACAGCTTTTTACCGTGATTCTGAAATATAACCAACTATATCGTTAAGCGACCTTGTAAAGAAATACGACAGGAAGTGTGCAGACATGTCGGACTTTATTAGTGGGAATACTCCTGCGTTGCATGAGTTTGGCGTTTCTGGTAAAGTTATTTCAGAGGAAAGTGGGCATCCCGACGTCCACAATCAGCGATACGATCCAACGATAGAAGAAACTGGTTCGGCAGAGTCAAATAAGAAGCCAGGAAGACCCAAAAAGTTAAGTAAAACTAACGTTCAGGCTCTCCGCTTGAGCGGGAGACGCGAATCAAAACAACCACTCGGCTATCACCAAAAAAGCCTGGCGGCTGCAGGAGTAAACGTACATTTGGACCCGATCAGAAAGTATCTGAACGCTGGAGGTTTTAATTCTTATACGCCAGTGAGGAAGTCTGCGCTAAACTGAAGACCACAAGCGTCATCGCCTCCAGTTTGCGCGCGAACATCACCAAAGGACCAATGGAGCAATGGCATCATGTTATGTGACCAGATGAATCCCGCTACATAGTCAGAAGATGCAACGATGCCGGTGTTCGTGAACGTTATCAGGAACGTCATATTGTTGAGACAAGGAAGTTTGGACTGTTTCTGGGCAGATTGCCGCGGACCGCTGATTGCCTGAATGGTCTGTTAACCAGGAGAGGTACATCGGGTATTTATCTGATAACTTCCTTCTCTGGTTTACAAGCCTATCCGAAGAGCAAGATGTGGCCTTCATTTTCCAAGAGGATAATGCTCCTCCTCATACAGGTAAGGTTACCAGAACTTGGAAAAACGAAAAGGCATCCATGGAGTGGTGTGGCCAGCGCAAAGTACTAATTTGAACCCGAAGATTATCACATGCAAAATGTTGAGCAGCCGGTTGCCGCCCTTCATGAGGGATGGCAAAAAATAATATTTAAGAATTAGAGGCACTTGTAGCAAGCATGTCCCGAAGGATATGGGCTGTTACAGAAGCCAAAGGAGAGCATACTCGATATTGATATCCTCTAAAATAAAGCCATGTTATATTCTCTGATGTCTCCTCAATATCAAAAAGCATTTTAATGACTCTTCCGCTTGTTTTCGATGAATTATTGAAGATTGAATTTTACGATCATTCTGGTTTTCTCGACAAAAGCGGAAATTCATCCGGATTGTTTTTCAAGGGGAGTGTATGCTTTTTTTTTTTTTTCCTTTTTGTTTCCGCATGCTTAACCTCGAGACCCCAAGGCAAGATGAAATATATATATTATATATAATAGCAAAAACTAGCTCACAATATATACCCTTTGTGTTTTTCTTTGCAAAGTTTATGAATTGAAATTGACACTTGCCTAAGAAAGAATAAAGCGATAGATAATCAGGAGTTCGATTTGAATCATTTATTTTTGGATTCTTTATTTTCGAAAGCCAATCAAGTGACTTTCCTCTACTAGCTCGCTTTTCTTCTGCGAGATTTAAGGCCGTCTGCTCCGATACACCATTTTGTCTTGCATATGCTTTGATTGCATCGATAATAATACGGCGACGACTGAAAAACTTGGCATCATTTTTACGCCACGCAGTCCCCCATCGAGTCTCTAAGGTCTGAATGGCTGGACCCCCTGACAGTCCTTCGGTCCATTCACGCCATAAATCATCCACTGTTTGGATACCGCGACTCGTTTTGTAGTTGGCAGTTAGCGCTGTGGGAGGGGCAGGCGGTTGTGAGCTTGGGCCTTGATCGGCAGCCGCAACACTCATAAAAGCTTCTTCATTTGTCATCTGGCCATCAGAAGAAGCTTGGCCTTGCACAGATACTTGGACGTTGAACTTCGTATTGCCAGAGAGAAAGTCGCTAAGCGCTTGTTGTAGGCTTGTCATCTGAGATTGCATCGTTGTCAGCTTGCTGCTAATGTCAGCGTGCAACGTTTGCACAACGTTTTGCATCACTGGCATTGCTCTCTCTAGTAGAAGATCCTGAGGTTGCTCCGTCTCTGCACCAGCGATGCTGAGTTGTCTAAAAAAAAAAAAAGAGCAAAGGGAACGATTTCGTCAATATATCAATATTTGCAAATACGATAACCACAAGAATTACCTTTCAAACTCGGTATACAATGGGTCCTGAAACAATGCATGTGTCCATATGGGATGCTCAGGATAAATACGACGCATAAAGACAGAAACTTGCAAGAATATGATGCGAGATTTCTCCAGTAAGGTTAGGAACCCATCCGCCGCTAAAGATGCTTCGATATAGCCACATTCTATTTGTTCTCTCCATTCTTTGATCTGTGGAAATACCTTGCTCTGCAGCTCATCTGGCGGATGAACCGCAGCACGAGGCAAATAGAAATGGCCAGCCTGGACAGGGAAGCCGGCCAGTGTCCTCATAGGTTCGCGGGGAAGACCTGTGAGATAGCTCGTCGTAAGAGCTGAGCTGTTCCAACGACCTAAACGGCGGATTTGGTCTTCAGAGGCGCCTTGAAGATCTGCCATCCGCGCACCAGATCCGCGTGCAGCATGTGTTTTCTTTTTGCTCTGTAAACCGACTGCTTGGAACGCGTTCTCGATGGCTGCATGATGTTCTTTGTACTCCCACTCTTTGGTCGGGTCTTCGTTGCTGACTTTAAGGAGTTTGAGTTTATACCAGGTGCTGCCATCTTTCAGGCACGGGAAGGGCTCCATCTCCATATGCCACCGCCAGAAGAAGTAAGTTCCAAGCATCATCAGTGGACAAATGTCGACGCGGGAATTGCGGATGCAACCGCTGACCTCCAGCCTGCCAGATTGGTTTGTTTTGCCTTGTCGCATCACCAGAACCAAGACATCACATGTAGTGGGTCCTTCGTTTTCCAGAAGGATGGTCTGAAGGTCCGGAAGTTTCATCTTCCTAGCAGATTCACCGCGCAAGAGAGCATGATGCGAAAAAAAGAAGGGACACAGCATTTCGCAGGCTTTCCATAGTCAACTCATGTCGTAGATCCAACTTCAGACTTGCCCATGTAGTACCCGACGAGTTTCTGGAGCTGCTCCATGGTGACATAGCCATCGATCAAGGTACCAACACCACGGTCCTCGAAGTTATCTCGTCGAGTCTTCGCCTCTTGGAAGGAAACATTTGATAGAAGTTTCTCACTTCCTGGGTGCGGGGATGCTCGTTCGAATTGATGCCTAGAGCCTTCTGTTGTCTGTACAGATCAACAATGGCTGCTACATATTGATGAACTGTAGACAACTTGACTTGTTTTCTTATCGATGCATTGTTCTTGTTTTTGCGAAAAGCACGCCCAATGACCTTGATGCAGCATTAGATAGTGTTAACATTCAACTGAATCCAATGTATATGTATCTATATATACCTCGGTTACAAGAAACAAATGCAATTTATTGCCATAAACAGTGAATTTTATTTCCTCCGGAAACTTTCCTTCACACCGATTCTTAAATACTTTTTGTTTCGAGCTGTACGATTTCGTGGTATTCTTTGGACGAATTTCAGCTGCTTGGCTCCGGGTCGAGCGTGCTGCTTCTTCCATAGCAACTTCAATGCTAGAGTAGGAAACGGAAGAAGAGGAGGCAGTAACCGTAGCAATTCATAGTAGAGTAGAGGCAAGGCAGAATGTAATTAAAGCCAACAACAACATATCCGTACTACTACTGCCTCTTTTTGTTATATCAACGCGAAATGAGGTATAAATTATAATTTTGTTAGTCTAAATTGCAGACACAACCAAAGTGCCATAGGCATCTCAGTATTTTCGTTCGTAGTAGCATCGTAGCACATTATCAGTCTATTAGTGCTTACATATTTACTCCTACGCTTACACCGATATAACACTAACAAGCGACGTAATAGCAATGTTGAAGACAAATGTACTACTTGAATAGACAGTGCTTTAACATGGTGCGCTCACATTGTATCACAAATCTTTTCATGATCTTTTAATTCCTGACGGATTTTTTCCTCGCACTATGAATTACATAATCAAGCATGGCAATCACATTACGAACGTAGCGGAAGTTAAAAAAAAAGACCCTTACGTCTAACTGAGGATAAGTACATAGAGGGATAAGGAGTCGCTGATGTTAGTGATTATAGTACGTTATGACAGTCGTTTGACATCAGATTCTTTCTCTATGTGAAGGCTTTGTGTCGCTCTGGATAGATCACCAGTAATGCTGCATGCAAAATATCAGATCGCTCGAAAGGCATCTGTGTTTGTGGAGACTGCATAGAGAATACATTCCATCATAAGGTGTATTAATGGAATGATCATGGTTTTGTTTTATTCCGGCATATCTATGAAAACCCGTTGTGCGATAAAATAATACAAGGTGAATGATTCAATGAAAGCAATTAGCTTCATGAGTTGTGTGGATCGGCTGCTTTCTGTTTTTGTGTTTTTTTTTTCTTAATGATAATAATTGTTTAAGGGTTACAGTGAACCAGCAACCGTCAGAATGTCATTAGCCTCTACAATACTACAAATCATTCTGCATCAGTACTCCATCTCCGTTTCTCTTCTTCTACTTACTCGTGTACATTGAATTCAAGAACACCATCCTCACCACCGACGTTTGCGTTGGTCTTTTTATTCACCCAGGATCCATACTGACTTCGCTTCCGTTCATCGTTGCTGTTTTCTTCCTTTTCTTCTTCTTCTTCGTCGTCTTCTTCTTCTGCGGCATTCGTTATCTCGTCTTCCGACGCACGCCATTCATACAAGTCGGATGGTATACGTGAGCTTGGGATGGATGCGTTGAATGTGCCGTAGATCAACAGACCAATGTGATCTTGTGATTGTAGGTTGATTCGACCGACTAGGATTCTTTCCGTTACTAGCGTGTCTTTTGACGAATTGCAGGATGCTTACCGAGCCTAGATCCTTTCTTTGGTTTCCAGACAAGAAATTTGACACGGATAAAAAAGTGACAGAAAGGAGAATCGTACAGAATGATACCCTTATCTGTCAACATTTCAATTTCAGAATGGGCGAGAACAATACCATCCAGCTCGGGGACGTATCTGCCATAGGGGGTAAGTATCCCAGAAAAATTGGGCTTTTTGGAAGACATACTTCATCAAGAATGCATTCAGTTGTTCAATGACACCATCCATAGCCTTGCCTGACCACATGGGAGCCAGGTGAATATATAACTTCGCGACGATTTCGGAGAAGGAGGAAGTTGGCAAGGGGGAGGACTTCGTCACTGAGGAGGCGACAGGTTCGGCTTCGACGACGACAGGTATTTTCTGCTTTTTATGGCTCTTGTCCTTCTTTTCTTTCTTGTCATGTTTACGTTTCTTCTCCTCGTGAGCCATGGTGGTAATGTAAAACGGATCGAAACTTTTTTTCCAGTGTCCTTTTTATTTTGTGGCTTTTACAGCCTGCAGACACCGTCCGGAGCTGCAAGCTTTCTGAAGACGTGACTCGCAAAGCACAGTGCAGAGCGCAAGGCAGAGGAGCGGGGCACAAATTCACGGAAGCTGAGAAAGGGAAAGTTCCCATGGATGGACATGGGTTTTGTTAAATAACCGATAAAACCAGTGTTCCTCTTTGTTTTTGTTTTTGTTTCTTATGAAGACGACGTTTGAATTTTGTGATATCGATGTTGAGAAAACATCTCATCGAAAAACGCTTATTCCAAACAAAGACCTCGTATTTGGAAAGTATTTTACCGATCATATGCTGACGGTAAAATGGGACGCTGACAAGGGCTGGTACCGGCCAGAAATTAAACCTTATGAAAAGCTGTCCTTGGACCCAAGTGCCTCCGTACTCCACTATGGATTTGAGGTGATGCAGCGCTTTGTCTTTCCACGGATGCACTAAATTTCCCTCCGTAGTGCTTTGAAGGTCTAAAAGCATACCGAGACCTACAGGGTAATATTCGGCTGTTTCGACCCGAAGCGAGTCTGGAACGACTGAATCGGTCAGCTGAACGATTGCAACTTCCTGTAAAGACTATGCCTTCTCTTTAGGAATACAAAATTAGCCAACCGTACTCTTTTTTAGACGTTTGACGTGAATGAGCTGTTAAAATGTATCGCACTGCTCCTTCGTCTGGACGAGATGTGGATACCACGAGATCGAGGCTACTCACTGTATGTAAGGCCATCTATTATCGGCACCGAGGCATCCTTGGCAGTGCATGCTCCAAACCGCGTTTTGCTGTATGTCATTGCTAGTCCGACAGGACCTTACTACCCTACGGGATTTACGGCTATTTCCCTAATGGCAACAACGAACTATGTTCGTGCCTGGCCAAACGGCACGGGCGATATCAAGGCTGGAGGGAATTATGCGCCGTGTGTCAAACCTCAAGTGATTGCACATCAGCACGGTCACCATCAGAACTTATGGCTATTTGGAGGTAGATAGATAAATTTGAAGACGCCGTATTCACGTGAACCTAGAGGATCATCAGATCACTGAGGCGGGAACAATGAATTTCTTTATGCTGTGGATAAGTCCAGAGGGACAAAAAGAGCTTGTCACACCTCCACTGAATGGGCTTGTTCTCCCGGGTATCACACGCGATAGTGTGATTGAGCTGGCCGCAGCCTGGGAGACAGAGCTTGGTTTTAAACTCTGTGAAAAGAAAATTACGATGGATGAAGTGGTACTGGCAATTCATCAAGATAGGGTTCTTGAGATGTTTGGATCAGGTACAGCTTGTGCGGCAACACCTATCAAACGTATTGGCTACGCGGGGCATGAGTTTACAGTGCCTCTGGACCCTGACGATCCTTCATCTGAAGCGGGACCGCTGACAAAAAGGATTAACCAGGCGATATTGGATATTCAGTATGGTGTTACAAAACACCGTTGGTCAGTTAATATTTCACACTACGAATAGGGAGACGGCGGGAATCCTGTTGTTTATTATGCAAAACTTTAACACAGCCGAAAAAAAAAGAAAGATATTTTTGTCTTGTTTGCAGCGTGAATTGATTGTTTGTTTGTGGGAGATAAGAGAGATTTCTTCAGTGTTCTACTTTTACACGTCGTTCTTTTTCTTCATGTACTTAAAGCAGAGCGGACACAGCAGCACCTGCGGCACCTAGAACAAGAGCCATGGCTGGCGCGGAGACCACGCCAGCATTTCGGCCCTTATCGTCTTGCTTTTGTCCGTTGGAGCCTGCGTTGGTGTTGCCCTTACCGTTTGTGCTGTTGTTTGGGCTGTCTGCAGGCAAAGCAACGTCCTTGTAAGCGCAGCTGGAGGTTGTGCACAAGCACTGGCCGGCAACAGGGTCCCACCAGATGCTGTTGCAAGTATCGGGCACTGGGTGGCGGTACTTGGGGTCGTTGTTCTGGACAGCCGAGCCAGGTGTGGGTGTCTGCAAAGAGGGAGCGGCACTGGGGCAGTTGTAGCAGGTGCTCCAGTTGGTGGTGTTAAAGTTACAGGTGTTCAACAAGGCAGAGGAGGCGACGCCCACGTCGGAGATGTCGATCTTTTGCAGACCGTTACAGATCTCCTTACCGGTGTTGGGCAGCTCGCACTTCATGTAATCTTGCTCGGCAAGTTTGCTTGCTGGCACGGGGTTCTTCATCCACTCCAACAGCTGTTCGTTGCTGACGAACCAGACGTCGGGCTTGCCAGCGATGGATTGGATGAATTCGACCACACCCTTCTTCATGGCCGAGGGATCAGCGAGGCCGGGATAGGTGGTCAAGTGGGTAGGATGGGTATAGATACCGAAGGGCTGGCGGTTGCCGTTGTAATGTCTATCAAAGTTGGTCTTGGTCCACTGCATCACGTCCTGTACCGAACCGGCCAAGTAAACGTCCATCAACTGGGGTGTGTTGGCATTGTCCACCACCGCATACATCGGGATTTCCCACACACCGGGGAGCTTGACTTTGCCGGGACTGCAAATACCGGTCCAGCAGTCGTTGGCCATACCATTGTCCAAGGTGTAGGGCCAGTAGCAGTCGTCCGTAACGGCTGTCGAGGACGAGTCGTACATAAATCCTTGCTTGTGAATCTCGTTCAACGTATCGGCAGTGTAGTTTACTGTCCCACCACATATTTAGAAAAAAATAAAACAAATCTATTTTCAATTTTTTTTTTACTTACAGAATGGAGCACGGAAACCTTTAAGTTTTCCTAATGGAACACCTGCATATTCGTGAAGCATAGCCCGGGCCGCGGCAATTTCTCTAATGGTGATCTCATGAGTTCCACGAATGATCTCGTATAAAGTAGATCAACTTACTGTGCAGAGGGGCTACCTGTATAAGATTAAAAAAAAATTAGAATGATTGGTTAGCGATGAAATCTTTTTTTATTATGGATGCGGGGTACTTGCCGACATGAGAGAAAGTATGGCTACGAAAGAAGCGTCAGTCATTCTGATCAGGCAAAGCAGACAGAAGCACTACTTACTCCGCGACTTCGTTGCCGTTAGCGTACCACTGCTGAACGAGCGAGAAATCGGTATACTCCATTGACACGTACCACGAACCCTAAATTACGTGAGATTTTTATTTTAGGAATCAAACAAGAATAGGTTATTTTTACCTTCGCAGGACAACCATTAGGGTTTCTAAGGAGGGACGAATCAGAACAAGTAAAAAAAAAAGAGAAAAAAAGAAAGAAAGAAAAAAATAGGTCCTTACTTCACATTCAGCAATTCCTTGGCGGTAGCCAACAACTTTGCCTGGATACTGTCATCGAAGGTGATGGTCACAAACTAATATGGATAAATTTTGCTTTAGTTGGCAATATCCAATTTAGAGTTTGCTATTCCCTGGTTTTACCTGAGGAACATCCTTCGCAGCAAGACCTCCAGGTGGAGAGGTAGATGCACATTGACATTGAGGCAATTTACAAGTATTAGGATCACATGAATAAGAGGTACCACCAGCAGTAGCTGGAATATTAGGTGAACCGTCCTGCGCAAAGGACAATTGCGTCAAGGCAAGGATAGATAATATAGCTGCGCTAATGCCAAAGGTTCTCATAGTAATACTAAAACAAAAAGAAAAAGAAAAAAAAGAAGTAAAGGGGGGAAAAAAGAAGAGGAAAAGAAACGAATTGGGCTTTGTATATATTTTAGCAAAAAAACGTTTTTTACCTAAAAAAGGATCTACTTGTCTTTTCCTGGGTGCTATCTACCACGCCACCTTTTAGATGCATTCACTCTCTCTTTTTGTGGACCGGGAAAATTACAAATATGAAATTGTCTCAGCAAGGTCGTACCAAAAACTGATTTTTTATTTTTGTTCTACGCTAAGAAAGGAAGGGGTATGTAGCAACTCCTCAACAATTTGCATACAGTTGCTCGCACCATCTTTCGATGTAACGGCTGATATAGAGTGCTCGAGGACTCCAAACCATATAGTAAACATGATGTCCACCCTAAAAAAAAAAAAAATAAACAATTAATAAATCAATCGATTGCCGGTAATTTTCCCGGAACTTACCGGCACCGCCAAATAGGAACATTTTGACTTGCCTTGATTCTCCTCAATAGCTAAAATGTTTAATCTAGAGTTACTATCCGGTCCCCCCTTTGCAATACCCCTAACTATTTTTTATTCCCTCCTCACTCCGCCCCTCCCTTTATCTCAGCTAAAAACAGTTCTCCGCGGCTCCCTTTATCTTTTTATTACCTTGTTCGTAAACTCTTTTAAATTCCTCGGTGATCGAACGAGGGTACAAGACATCGGATAGACCTACAAGCGTCAAAAATGGAACCAATTTACCCTGGCGGGCTGCCTCAGGAACGATCGTGATCGGCGAATGTTTGTCCAGAAAAGCTTGTCCGATGTTGGGGTTCAAAACGACTTGATTCAAAAAGTACTCTTTGTTTTCTTCGTCACATTGCGTATTCACACAACCGCTTAGTGTAATTACTCCGCGAACGGATGTGTCCACTTGCTCAAATCCTTAAAATGGGCATTAATGTTAGACAAATCAACCTTGGATGTGACAGACCAACCTGGTTGGTATTCTGGCTCATTGGCCGTGAGAGCCACCATAGCCGCTAGATGGCCTCCGGTACCATCGCCTTCCATCACAATGAAATTCGGATCGCCACCAAACGAGGCAATATTTTGCTTAATCCAGCGTAGCGCACGTTTCACATCAAGAAGATGTGTAGGGTAAGGATTTGCCGGTGCAAGACGATAATTGACATTCACGACCACCCAATTATGCTTGGCGACCATGATTTGCTCATACGGAAAGAATACGTCCTTCGTACCCATGCGCCAAGCCCCGCTATGAACATGAACCTATGGTATGGTTCATTATTTTTTTTTTTTTTTTGCATGGACCCGGGAAGATAAAAATTTACCAGAACCGGGCGGAGTACGTTATGATTGCTGAGCACTTCCTTACTGGCTATGTCGCGGGTGTAGACATCAAGGGTCATGTTGCGGGGTTCATTGTAATCTTTGGTTCTTTCAATCGCCTCCACTGATTCTTCATTGGTTGCGTACGTAATGTTTGCATGGACAGTGACAGGGATACGGTAAAAAGGATTCAACAGAAACTTAAGGTATGGCCAACTAGAAATCATATGAATACCGCCTCTCGTGTGGGATTTCTAGTATTTTTTTTTCTTTTACCTCACAATACTGTCCAGTTTCGCTTTTGGACCATCTAGTGTTGGGATTGCTTCTTCAATTGCTTGTTTTGATTTTTCAGCGTTCTTAAAGAGCATCAAAAGGCCACCCATGGTAGCAAGGTCGCCGAGATAATAAAACCCATGGGCGTAGGCGTGGTCTATATTAGAATGAGTCTCCTTTCTCGGCCTAGATCCAAGCAGTCTTACTGAAACCGCCAAATACATTGGTTAGCTTGACTACTGCCACCTTAGCCAGGAGGACGTGTAAAGGAAGCTCCGATACCAAGGAACATGAGAGGCAAAGCAAAATGAGAGGGACTTGCAGCGGTCTGTAATGTCGCAGTCTGGGTACAATTTGTCCATTAAACGCAGTTGCAACCGAAATACCCAGAAGGGTTACTGAGATCGCGTAGCTCGAGGCAACGACCGAGGTGAACATCTAATAACTCCGTTCACTATGCAGGTGAGGAAAAACGAAAAAAAAAAAGGTGAATAAAAAGAGCAGCGGAACATCATTCTCGCGTCGAAAATCATGTGAAAATCAATAGTTTAAAGTTGCACAAAAAGAAGTAACAAAGCACGTTCATTCATACAAAACACGTACAAAAAGGTTGCAGTAAAACGCACAGACTCACATACAAAAAAAATACACAACTTCTTTTTCTTTCTTCACTCACATGACGGAAAAACCACAAGCACATGCCATCCGTTGGGCACCCTTGAACGTTCCATTGGAACGACGATTGCAAACGATGGCAGTTGGTCTCTTCCTTTCATTATTCTTCGGATCAATCATCCTTTTTCTCTACCTATGCACAATTCCTCTGCTATGGCCATTCCTCATACTGTATGTGTCTTACATGCTATTTGACAAGGCACCTGAACGAGGAGGTCGCCGTTTTGAATCCACTCGCCACTGGGCCGTTTGGAAATATTTTGCAGCTTACTTCCCTGTCAAACTTATCAAGGTAAAAGTCAAGTGACTAAATACCATTGGCAACTAATGGACGAAAACAATCAGGAACAAGATTTGGATCCTAAAAAAAATTATATCTTTGGCTACCATCCCCATGGTATTATTTCGATGGGTGCCTTTGCAAACTTTGGAACAGAAGCTACCGGCTTTTCCAAGGTTTTTCCGGGAATTAAGGTGTCATTGTTGACCCTTGTCCAAAATTTCTATTTCCCGTTCCTCAGAGACCTTATGTTGGCTCTGGGTACATGTGGTGTCTCGAGAAAGTCCTGCGAATACCTTTTATCGTCGGGTCCAGGTCAATCCATCATGATTGTCATCGGTGGTGCCTCGGAATCGTTAAGTGCTCGACCTGGTGTTGTTGACCTCATCCTTCGAAAACGTCTCGGCTTCGTTCGTCTTGCTATCAAACAACAAGCCTCCCTTGTGCCAGTCTTCTCTTTCGGCGAAAATGACCTTTATGATCAAATGGATAACACGGAAGGTAGCACTGTCTACAAAATCCAGAAAAAGATGCAGTCTATCTTTGGCTTCACTATGCCGATGTTCCATGCACGTGGCATTTTTAACTGTAAAGTATCTTTATTTTTTTTACGTGATTTTTTTTTTACTCAAACGGGCTTCTTAGATGATGTGGGTATCATTCCGTTCCGCCATGAGATTGTTACTGTCGGTAAGTAAAAACGGAGCATAAAGCCCATTCCGCTGCAGCAGTCGTTTTCTAATTTTCTTTTTCCTAAAGTGGGTAAGCCTATCGATGTTCCTGTACTCGAAAAGGATCAGACGGAGCCTACTCAGGAGCAGCTTTTGGCCGTCCAAGCCGAATACATCAAAGAACTTGAAGAAATTTACAACAAGTACAAAGATATCTACGCCAAGGATCGGAAGCGAGAGCTCCGTATCGTTGACTAAAATAGCACGTGTTGCTTTCTATTCCCACTGCGCATTAATCATTGTCTGTACTTTGTCTTTTTTCCATAAACCTATCATGCAACAAAAGACATTCACATGTGACGGTTACAAACCATGTAAACTAAACCATAAATGTACGGCGATCATTTTATCACCCTATTCCTCCAAAACAGAAAAAAAAAAGAAGCTATAATTACATATCGAAGTATAACTAGCCTTATCATTAAAACACCAATTAGTCTATCTCTTTTCCTTAACAAAGAAGATTAGCCAGATGAAAGCAAAAACGATAAACGACATAAACATAACACCCAATTTGATAACATCAGGCCAGTAATTCTTGGCATTGAACCCGAATGTGGATAAGATCGTAGCGCCAGGAACCTTTTGTGTAGATCATTGAGTTTCACAGAAGAAGTAGGACTTCAAACTTACATCAATGTTCAACCCGTATCGTTCCTCCACCAGCTGCAAGTAAAGTAATTCGTTCACAAGCAACGCCTCCAATGCATAATTGAAAAATGATAAATGTTTTAGCCATCCAAAATAAGGTGACATTGTGTCTAACCATACGGAATAAGTATACTTCCTTTGTGTATCCCTTTTTACCTTTGTTCAACAAAAGACCAGCAAAAAGCATGGAGAACAACATCACCATGCAACTCAACAGATTCGCCATGGACAAGTTTTTGAACACAATACCAATTGCAAGACAGACAGCTGCCGCCGTAAGATTAAACAGGACCAGAACCAGCAGGAACTTGAAAAACTCTGGTACACCTTCAACAAGTCCCACCATATAGTAAGAAATCAAGCCCATCATTAACGGTGGTACAACACGTAGAGGAATAATATCAAACAAGACCTTGTAAAACAGTTAAATACACACAATGTCGTATGATATTCCTACGTTACCTTTGACAAAAAGTAGGTTCCAGGTGAATAATAACCATTGGCTCTTTCGCGAATAAACAAGATTCGTTCGCTGGAAAACACTTGCAGCGATGTCAAGCACATGAAGCCCAAAAGTGCTTCGTAAAAGAAGAACAAGCCCATACGATTCTGAAATCCTGCAATCGTACTGGATACCTGGTAGAAAAGACCACCACAAATCACTAAAAAAGGGTTGGTGTTTTTTTTAGCATTGTTTTCGTAGAGTGAGGCAGCACTCACAGGCAAGCGCCACCGCAATGGTATAGTGAGCAAACATCAACATTGGGTTTCGGTAGAGGTTTTTGAATGTTCTGTCTGCTAGAATTCCAAACTGTGTGAACCATCCAGGGCGTTCATGTGTGCTCACGGGCTTCATCAGCAAAGGCACGCTTTGTTCGCCATCTTCTGGTGTGCTGGTCCTATAAATCCATTGGTAAGAAGAACTTTTTAAGAAGTGACTTACGCTGCTGACAAGCATCGATCCACTTCTTCTCGCAACGTCACTGCCACTGCACTGTTATCATATGCATCGACTAGCTGTCGCAGATGCGGACTCAGACCGTCAGGGTCGGAAGTTTCTCCATCCACAACGACATCGATGGGTTGTAAACGGTGTCTTCTCGTTTGTTCTTGGCGTAATCTTGCTTGTCTTGCACCTAGTTCAGAAGCCCATTGTTCACTTGTGTTTTCAAGTGCATCTGATTGGACAGCATTGTTGGCACCAAAGAAGGCACGGTCTTCCAGTTCAGTGGTAGGTTCGTTTGGATTGACGGATTCAGTGAGAGGGGTAGTTGCTTGCATGGTCAGATCGATCAAGTAATCGGCAATATTGAAACCGGGAGGGCATGTGTGGCCAATATGGTTGAAGTAGGACTGAGCACGAAGCTGAGGGCCAGAGTAGATAATGCGGCCTTTGGCAAGTAATACAAGCTGGTCAAACAGTGTGACGATGTTTGATCGAGGTTGATGAATGGTGAAGATAATCGTACGATTGTAATCTCTTGCCAGTGTTACCAACGATTCGACGACATTGTAGGCATTGTAAGCATCCAAGCCTGTGGTAGGTTCATCCAAAAACAGGATCGATGGCGAAGTCACTAGTTCACATGCAATGGCTACACGCCGCCGTTCACCACCACTGATCGAGCGATCACCTGTCTGACCAATCTTTGAATCCTTGATTGTATCAATACCAAGCTCCTGCATCACTTCCATTACTCGGAATCGTTTGGCAGCATCACTCATGGAACGAGGCAGACGTAAAAGAGCCGAGTACAGGATGGTTTCATAGACAGTAAGTGTAGGTATCATGGTATCTTCTTGATCAACGTAGCCGATCAAACGTTTGTACTCCGTGTTTGACAGCTTGTGTCCATTCAAGTATACTTCGCCCGTAACCAGGCCAGCCTTGGTACGGTTTGCCAGGATATCGAGGAGAGTTGTTTTACCTGCTCCAGATGGACCCATAATAGCCATGACCTCACCTGGTCGAGCCATGCCCATGGCATCCTTAAGGATGGTTTGTTTGTTTACGCTGTAAGAAATGTTTTGGAAGATAAGGCTTGTCGGCGTATGTTCCGACATGAGTTTGCCTGCTTCATCGTCAGCTAGCTGCAGGTACGTTCCAGAACCACTAGATTTCCTTGCAAGATAGGTTACCACGGCGGTTACAACGATAAGGAAGACGCCAACGCCAGCCATGCCACTGGTAATCATCACCCAGTTGATCGGTCTCTCGGGACGCTGTAGAACCGATTAGCCTATTCGACCCTAGTCTTGTGTTACATGGTATAAAACTTTACCGCAAATCCAGGGACCATCGTGTAATGTAGACATTCACCCGAATTACAAGAAAGGAAAATAGAGTCGTCTCCAAAGATCTGAGAGATGATTTCATCCATAGCAGGCTCTACAAAAAAACCACAGAAAGTTCAAGTACAATGTTGGATCGATGTTGTTCTTACCAGAAAATGCACAGTTTGAGTCAGTACAGGTAAAACTTGCTGGACCTTTAATTTCTTCTTTGAGTAAATCGGTAAGATCTAGAAGCAGGATGAGACATTTCTTGTAGGTTTCATAGATAAAGTACCGATGGATCCGTCCTTTCCACAAAGCATGGCATCCTTAATACACTCGCATTCGATAGTTTGACAGGTGTACTTTGTTGAATCATAATCGTACCCATGGTCTAACGTAGATTCTGGTTATAAGAAGGGACGGGATAAAACAACTGATTTTTCCGTTACCTTGAGCGAAGTCGCATGACTTTAAGTGACAGTAAAACGATTCGATTTCATCTACCCAAACTAGAAGAGATGGCCGGCTTGGTCAGATCACGCATTTCCAAAAATAGGTTATATCTTACACTGGAAATCACACGTCTCCTCAGGCTTCTTACAAGAGAAGGTAACTTGAGGTATTTGTGTCTTGAGTTGTTCCAGAATTTTGCGATCTGATTTCATCCTAAGTAAACTATTCTTCTTCTCTCGTTATTACTTACTGGTGACATTGCACATTTGATGATTCTCAAATACAGTTAATCCACCTCGATAACAAGTACCATTTTGACCAGTTGGGACCAGAGGATCACACACGGAATCTGACTTACACACTAACACAAATGGATCAGGAGGGATCGGGTAATTTACCAAGTATTTACCGTTACAATTGATTCCTTCCCATCCTTCTGGACAGTCGCAGTGATCATCCTCTCGAGGGGTTCTATTTCGACCGTCTGCAAGGGAACCACAGACTTATTTTGAAGAGGTATTTTAAGGAACAAGAGAGTTAAAACGAATAGAGAAAAACTTACGAGGTTGTTTACAGTCATCACCTCCAAATCCGGGAGGACAGTTACATTTACCATTGTATTCACTACAATTGGAGAAATGAAGACATTCAAAACCAGGTAACATGCAGTTGAAGCATGGAGGACAATCCTTTTCTGCAAGGAGAGATAAAGTAGGGGATATCACTGGAGTATAACCAATAGATACATTTTGTTGTGCAAGACAAAGTGTAGTTGTTAGTAATAGTAAGTATAGAGAATAATAGTGCATTGTCGACTCATAGAATAATAGCGGAGAAGATAAGAAGGGAAGGGGGGGAAGGATATAATCTTATGCGTACAGAAAGAACAAGACAAATGCGCAATCAGTGGAACGGCTGACCTCCAAAAAAGTCACGATGGGAAAAGGTATCTGACGTAAGACATTTGAATTCACTTTTTTTTAGATACCGCAAAAAAAAAAAAAAGGTTTCGCACTGATAAATGTTCGAAGGGAGAAAAGAGAAGGAGAAAGTACGTATAAAAAATGAGAATTAAAATTATTAAGAAAAAAACATAAAAATCAAGTATTAATGGTATAATACTCTAATTAGAAACCATAGGGATATTTTCTTTGGTTGCTAAGATAAAAAAATTATGCAGTGAATGTATAAGAAAGATAAAAAAAAATTGAGAGACGGGCAAACGGACTCAATTTTTTTTTTTTTTGGGCGTTTCGTTCTGACTTTAAAAGGAATCATAGTTTTTTTTTGTTTTTTTCTCCGCCAACAACGCTCCTCCCCTTTCCGCCATTATATTATTGTCTTTTCTTGTAACTTTTTATTTGGGCGTTCAAAGTAAAGAGTTATTATCTGAATTATTGTAAAAATATTATCATCCATGGTATGTATTTCAAAAGTGGTAAATTCAACATGTGAAACTACTTTTCTTTAATTTTTATATACATCTTATATATATTTTTCTGTACTGATTTTATATCTTTTTTTTTTTTTACTAGGTTTCATCAGCTATCCAAGATAGTTTATCCATTCAACCATCAAGTACCTCTGATCAGTCATCATGTACTTCAAATTCTTCTTCTCTTTCAAGTAATGACGTCGTCCTCAAAAGACGACGTCCCGGAAGACCATCCAAGAAGGAAATAAAAGAAAGAAAAGAACAAAAAGATCTATCTGTAGATCATAACAAACGAAGAAGAACAAGAACTTTAAGGTCTTCTTCTGAAAATAATGGTACGGATTTTTTTTTCCTTTTTCCTTTTTTTTTCTTTTTCTTTCTTTCTTTCTTCCCTTTTCATCTTATCTTTTACTTAACGAATCATATACAGTATCTCCTACAAATCTTTGTCCTTCAATGGCTTCATCTTCTTATTTTGTGGGTGATCAAGTGGAAGCAGTCAAGATCACAGGCGACTCGAAGGAATGGTACTGCGCCCGTGTTGTAGAGTATCTCAGAAACTCTGATCAATCCGATGACGACATTCTCCTTGTCTTTGTTCATTATGAAGGATGGCCACCAGACCAAGCAGATTGGTTAAATCCTTCTGATGTTCGTTTATCTACAACCTCCACTTCTACTTCTTCTTTACGATATGGTCCAGCTGGAAAGGAGAGTGATGATTCGTGGAAAGACTATGCCAATTTCTATTATTCAAAAGCCGGTGCTCGTGTAAGACAACATACTGGCCTCGTTCATGATCGACAAATGGGTTTACATACTTGTCCCTGTCATTCTCGTAAAACCATACATCCAGAAAGACCCGACAGGATAGTTTCCATTTTCCAGGCCCTCCACAGCAATCGGTAAAAGAAAAAAAAAACAAAAAAAAACAAACAAGAATCGGATGGAAAAGAAAAAAAAAAGATTTATTATTTAACATAATTCAATAGACTTCTTCGTTACTTTCATCGGTTATACGCACGTGAAGCAACATCAGAAGAACTTTTGCACGTCCATACTTTCGCACACGTTCGTAACTATTATCCGATTCACCATACGATCACCAATGAAAATAATCATACTTCCGACGCTCCTACTCCAATCAAAATTACATCCATTGCAGCCCTGTTAAATCATCCCACGTCCCCCACAACGCGCTCATCCCAACGACATGGTTCTATCGCCGGCCCCACGTGTGGTGTAGGAGGCGGAGAAGTAGTTAAAGCAGATCAAGATCATATAAAACGTCAACGACGACGATTTTCCAATGCATCTGATACATCAATTCCTATCACCCCTCCCGAACTCGTCTATCAAATGAGTTGCGGTGAACTTGGTATAGGTATATATCTATATATACATATACATTAGAAAATAGAGGATGCATGGTTACTGCAGCCTATAACACGTTTTCTCCATTTTAGCTGTCGATACAACCTTTCACCCACTGCATTCGAGTATCTCGGCTAGAATAGCTGCAGGTGCTTTGATCAACCTTGTCGATCAGATCGTTCAAGGTCATTTACGCAATGGTTTTGCTCTGATTCGTCCTCCAGGTAAATGAACAAACCAAAACCCTCTACTACCCAAAATAAGAAAAAAAGAAGGGGCATGCTAAGCAAAAATAAAACAAATGTTGTTTTCTTTAGGTCACCACGCAGAAGACGACAGTGCCATGGGTTTTTGCTTTTTTAACAACGTTGCCGTGGCAGCCGCCGCCACCTTGGATAAATATCCATCCAAAATTAAAAAAGTGCTTATTATTGACTGGTAAATACATATATATCCCTTTCTTAGAATGACTTGATTCTAACCGGATAGCATGTAGGGACATACAGTAAGCCTAATTTTGTTTTGGCTCCACTTATCACACAACTGTATACTAAAGTTTGAACATCTTTCAGTCACGGGAACGGCACACAAAAGATTTTTTACGATAATCCAAATGTACTCTACGTCTCACTACATCGATGGGACCATGGACGCTTCTATCCTTTTAGTGGTGCTCCCAATGAATGTGGAGAAGGTGCCGGGCTTGGACGGAATGTCAACATCGCATTCAATGTTTCCCAGGACAAGCCTCGTAAGTGATACACAACCTTTGTTTTACAAAACTGACCCTGTTTAAACAGGTCCTATGGGCGATACAGAGTTTATAGCCGCTGTTCATTATATTCTGACCCCCATTGCCCAAAAATTTGCCCCCGACATGGTAAGCCCCAGATGCAAACCAAAAAAAAAAAAAAAATTTTTTTTCTTCTCTATCGCTCACCCTGGACAAACCCATCATGATTAGATTTTTGTGTCTGCTGGATTTGACGCAGCGGAAGGACACCCGGAAAACGTAAGGTTGACTGAGTAGATAAGCACACGTTTTTTGACTTTTTTGTCCATTAGCTTGGGGGATATCATGTCACACCACGAGGATTTGCGTTGATGACAAAAATGGTAAAAGATCTGGCGGAAGAACTATGTCAAGGCCGTCTAGTACTCAGCCTGGAAGGTAGGCCCCCCAATGGTAAGAATTGACTGGATTTACTAATGTTTTCCGATCAGGCGGTTACGAATTACAACCACTTGCCAACAGTGCCGCAGCCAGTATGGCACAACTTTTACCAGCCGACGAGTTACCCGACCCGCCGCTCGAATTCAACCACTCACTTAACGCGATTAAACCAAATCAAGGAGCAGTTCAATCATTACAAGATGTAGTTAATATTCAAAAACAATTCTGGGATTTACCACAACATGTACTATCACCTTCCTTTCGCTTCCATCTACCAACAGAATGGCGTGCTACCGACAGCATCACTACGCGCCCACGACGTGATAAACGACCTACGAAAATAACCCTCATCGAAGGTTACTAAAAAAACATTATGATTTTTTTTTTTTTTTGCATTACCATTTTCTTTCGTCATATGCCTCAAAAAAGAATAAAAAGCTCTTTGTCCATTCGTTTGCTTGAACTGGGTTTCAGAGGATGGTGCACGGTAATTTGAACCAATCAGAAACCCGCGATGGCTTGATGGATTAATCAGCCAAAGCATATTTTTTTTTTCTTTCTGTACTTCTTTACTTTCATTGATCTAAACCCATTCCCCCCCTCATTGCAATATTATGGTATTTCCAGTAACTGACGTCAACCAAGGTGAAGCGATCCTCTTTGTCGCACCTGCCAACGTCGATCAGGATGCCTTTTTAAAGACAAAATCAGCTACCGAAGCACAAACAGGCCCTAACGGCTCAACGGCATTCGAAGTACTCGAACGGGTGGCCGAGGGTGAGTTGCTTGTCAATCGAACCTGCGGGATCTGATACCTGCTATAGCTCCTCTCAAGAAATCCACTTATAACAAGATCTTTTCCAATACCTTTTCTCCCTCTGTCTCTGTCCACACACCTGCCATGTTTTCCCAGTACCTATCCACACTTACTGCAGGCGGTACCCTGATTCTCACTGAGCCGGTCTTGGTAGCTGATTTGAGCAATACCGTGTGTCCGATCACACGCAAAGAAAGCGATCTGGTATCGATGCTCAAGTTAGCCGGGTTCGTGGATGTTTCTGCAACAGTACAGACGGTCTCGGACGAAGAATTAGCTTCTTTCTTCAAGCTGTGGGGCGCCTCCCGTGTAGAACAAGGCGTTGCCCGACTGTCTGGAAAATTTGGCGTGGTCAAACTGACCGCCAAGAAGCCATCGTATGAAGTCGGACAGAAAGTCATGCTGAACTTTAGAAAGCCCGCAAACAATGCGACGAAGAAGGCGGTATGGACAATTGCAGCGGACGACAACGACGACGATATGGAATTGGAGGATGAGGATGCATTGCTGGACGAAGAAGATAAAGTGAAACCAAGCAAAGAGTCGTTAACGCGTAAGTCTTTTTGGGTGATATCTTCTCGGTTGCTGAATGGTTGCTGGTAGGACCCGATGATTGCGAGATGGAAGGTGGCCGACGAAAGGCATGCAAGAACTGCACTTGTGGAAGAGCCGATATGGAGGAAGACGAAACCAACGTGGTCTCGCTGGATCTGATGGATGATGTCGAGGACGAGGACGAGGTCGTGGAAGTGGATCCTACGCCAAAGAAGGTGGGAGGATGTGGCAGCTGCGCCTTGGGCGATGCCTTCCGATGCTCTACCTGCCCGTACCTTGGTATGCCTGCGTTCAATCCGGGAGAGAAAGTAAGCCTTGGCGGAATGTTCGGCAAGGACGACATTGACATCTAGCCACTCGCCACTCTGTCGCGGAGTATAAATTCTTAACCACTCCTATAAAAGAATGAAAATTGATGACAAAGAGTATACTCAAAAAGCTTTCTCCCTTTTTTTTTGTTTTTGTTGACAAAATGGCATTTATTTCTCGTGCTGGTATAACAAGAATCATTCAAAGACAATGCTTGTCTGTTCCTGTAAGATTAGCACCAATGCAAAGGGTAGTTGTGCGTTCTGTGGGCCAGCCAAGGATGTATTCCAGTCGGCCTCTGGACACCTCAGGCTCGTCGTCTGCGGGGGGCTCCGTCGCACGTAAGTCTTGTACCACCCTCTTCTAACATTTACCCGAGGAAATGTACACTCACCCTTGCGATCAAAAAAGGCCGATCAAAGGTGACAATCAAATCGCTGCAGCGCATGTACAAACATGGCGAACCCATCTCTGTGATGACCGCCCAAGATTACCCCTCTGCGCTGATGGTCGATCAGGCCGGGATCGATGTCTGCCTTGTCGGTGATTCCCTGGCTATGGTTGCGCTAGGCTACGAGTCCACCAACCCCCTCACAGTCGATGTAGGCAGAAACCTTCTTTTTTTTTTTTTGCCCATGCAGATCCATGACTAAGTAGAATGTAGGAAATGCTTCATCATTGTCGCGCAGTAGGCAGAGGCTGCAGGCATCCATTCTTGGTCGCTGATCTGCCCTACGGCAGCTATGAAGCTAGCCCTGAAGAAGCTGTCCGCGTAGCCCTGCGCTTCCTAAAGGAAACGAAAGCAGAGGTAACAGCGACCATCTGCTGTCGATGCAATACTTACTTCATCCGCATTATCCATCTAGGCTGTCAAACTGGAAGGCGGCAAGGAAATGGCCGAAACCATCCGACGCATCACTGGTGCTGGTATTCCAGTCATGGGTCACATCGGCTTTACACCACAGCGTCAATCGGCGCTGGGTGGTTTCCGCGTGCAAGGCAAGACCGCGAAACAGGCTCGCGCCGTGCTTGAAGACGCACTCGCCGTCCAAGAGGCTGGTGCCTTTTCCATGGTCATCGAAGCCATTCCGGCGGAAATTGCGGGGTACATCACAGAACAGCTGCGTGTCCCTACGATTGGCATTGGCGCTGGCGCAGGCACCTCAGGTCAGGTGCTTGTGCAAAACGATGCGCTGGGCCTATTTGACCGCTTCGTACCCAAATTCACAAAGCAGTACTGCAACCTCAACCAAACTATCACGGATGCATTGAAAGAATATCACAATGATGTGAAATCCAGAACTTTCCCCGCCGTCGAAAACACGTACCCAATTGATCCCCAACAACTGGAGAAATTCTGGGAATCCCAACGTGTCAAGAACCAAGAACAACGAGAAGAGCCTGTGCAGGTTCATGCTTAGAAAACGTGCTATAGACGAATTGATTACCTATTATCTTCCCTCCCTTCCTTTTATTTACCCCACTTTCTCTATACAGTTTTTAAACCTCTAACAATTAAATAAGATCAATCATTGATCAACTGTACCAATTGACACTGTAAAAGACCATGAGAAAATAGAACGTTACTGCTGGTAAAACATTGGTCACAAGTCAGACACAGTAGAGGCTGGCCGGTTGTTGCTAAGGAACGGCCCGTTCAACCGGCAAGCACACCCCTGCATAAACGCTTCAGAAGCACAAACTGTCTTCCATTAAGCTTTTTTGATGACGACAGTTCCAAATTCGATGTCTTACCGTAAGAGGACAGATGTTCTCCATGGGGGGAGAAAGGGTTATTGGTTTCTAGGTGGTTGTCATACGTTGTGCTTCCGCGGTACCGCAACTTAACATCAGTCCACAAATAGGATCACCGTCTGAGAACGTTTGCTTTGATATAGGTAGAACCCGAGCGAGGCTCCAGGTATACATACCCGCTGGTACTTATGTCAGCCGATCGAATTTGCGAATCTATTCAGAAAACGCGTCTTTTGAACAAACCAAGCTTAGTGGAGAACCCTTTTTTTTTTATTACAGATAGGCTTTATCACTAGGTTATCTAAGTCATCGACCCACACAAAAAAGTTATTTCCTAGCTGTTATTTTTTTTGTCTTTTTTACGTTTTGGGTGGATGGAATTATTATCGTATCAGTAAGCATCTCGTGATGGCAAGACGGGGGGGGTGTGCAAGGGTTCTCTCTCTGATGACTTTGCGGGTTATTTTTGGGCAGTCGGCGGATACCGTTGTGTAGATTATGGCACTAGTGATGGGGACGATGTTTGTTCCTAAGACACGGGATATAGCATTGTTCATACGTGCGAAGGGTTCCATGGTAAACATCAGACAAACATGTGGAATAGTTTGAAACGCCGCCACTGCACGGTGTCATTGGCAAAATTTACTTTCGCTTTGTTCTCGAGTCATTTTTCTTTTATTGTATTCAAAGAATGTATAGATTGCTACGACCTGTTAATGGCTTAGGCTATTCCATGAGACTTGGCGTTCGCCATCTGGGAAGTCTGGAGAGCATTCTGCAATCGTCATTACCTGGTAGTACTCAAAAACAAAGGCCGGCTGCGACAACGATGAACGCGCCAGCTTCTAAATCAACAGCCTCTCTTGGTCGCGCGGCACGAGATGAGGAGATCAGCTCACGTTACATTACGTATGTTGATGGCGAAGGTCAGCTCCACGGAAAGTGTCGATTAGATACCGTCCTGCAACAGTTCGACCGAACAAAGTACTTTTTGATCGAGGTGGATTCGTCTGCACGACCTCCTGTATGCAGATTATTTGACAAGAAGGCGTTATTTGAGAAACAAAAGGCGGCGAAAAAGAAACAGGCTGTGCCGCAAAGCGTTCTAAAAGAAGTTTCATTTGGATGGAATGTCAGCGCACACGATCTAGAACACAAGTTGGGAAGAGCGATACAGTTTCTGGAAAAAGGCAACAAAGTCAAGGTTGATATTGTGCACAAAAAAGGTCAAAAATTTCTTGATCCGGAAACGAAACAAAAGGTGGTCGACGGTGTCACTGAGCAACTGAGTGGCTTTAAGCTAGCAAAGAAACCAACCTTTGTAGGAAAGAATTGCATAATTCAGTTTGAAAAATAACAATCTAGACACATGGTAGACATAGTCACCCGTTTGGAAAGAATCTTTGAGCAATTGCATAAACAGTTGCACACGTGGGTCTCCTCAAATTGCATTTTCGTGTAGAGGCATGTGGAATGAAAATGACGTGCCCGCCTTAAACCTTGTCGCTCGGGCCTCTATGCAAAAGAGGGTCCGCGGGAAAAAGTTTAAAAAAATAGCGTGTTCGCGTCCTTCCTGCTTTAGCCTGTTATCGTTGTCGACGGATATTGCCCAAAAATGGCGATGACGCGCGTCGTAACCCCTTCCCCAAAAAAGTGAGCAAAGACCAAGCATTTCTTAGGTCTTCCCTGTGAATGGGGTTTGATATAATGACGATCTGCCCCAAGGAAGTAAGATGGGGGGATCACCAAAAAAAAAAAAAAAAAAGGCAGCAGAGAACTAAACTACCATCTTCGTTAAAATACCAATAGAATATACATAAAAAAAAAAAGGCGCAAGGACGATAACCAGGTTGCATGTTATCGGCTGCACCCCGCTGGTTCGATCAGAGGCTTAGCTGTCATTCGTACAGCATCGTGGAAAGCATCTGACAAAAAAAACAAAGAGGACGATCGCATTGTATGGCATGTGAAGATTGTAGAACCGCCAAATATAGCGCTTTGTGTAAGCCGAGACGATGAAAACTCGTAATAGCCAAAGTCCGATAAGTTGGATCGGTACGCTTATCGGCAGCCATGTGAAAAAAAAAGACAAAAAAGTGAGGTGGTTTGAATGATCTGGTATAAATAGGCAACGTCAACGTTCATTCAACCCCAGTTATCTACATCCTGTTCATCATGAAAACCACTGCTATCTTCTATTTTACTGTTCTCTGTGCCTCCTTGGTTTCTGGAGCGCCTGTGCAAGAGCCTGCCAACGATACCACCCCGGATCTGGAGGTCCTCTCGCATTCTGTCACTGAACTTTATCACAACGGCGTCGATCCAACCATGCCCAATGCCACCGCTATTGCTAGTATCCGCATCATCTTCCCAACACCAACGCCGGCATCCGCACCTGACCTCGTTCAGGCTGCCGAGTACCAGTCTGCCGGTCAAAAAGTGAGCCCAGGCGTCATGGGTGCGCTTGCGCTGGCTTCTGCCATGTCTGTCCTTTTGTGCTAGACCTCAACCTATCGTTTTTCTTTTACCTCCACCCATTCTACTATTCCCTAATGCCTATCTTACTGTAAATTGCTATGAACGTATACTGTATCTCCCCCTCTATATCCCTTTTTTTCTTTGTATGTACCCATCCCCACCGCCTCTATACCTATGGTGATAATAAACTTAGATGAAATATAACACAATGCATGCGATGCATGTCTCACGTCAAAGAAAGCACAGTATCACTCAGCTTTTTCTGTGAATGCTATGCATTCACCAGTTGATACCGAAATCCATCGTTTTGCTCATTCTTTTCTCTCTTTGTCTTCTTTTTCCCTGCTTTGTTTTTCTTTCCTTGGTGAATCATGGCTGAAGATACAGCCCCGATGCTCGCCTTTTCTCCGGCGAAGATGAACGCGCTGACGATACTGAGCACCATTCTTGGCTGCTGTTCTCTCTTTGCGTTTATCTCCACCCTCGTCACCCACTTCTTTATCATGCACTACCGACCTTCGATGGTCAATCGCGTCTCTCTGCGCATGATCGTCCTAGGGACTATCTGCGGCACGGTGTTTCAAATAGCCCAGCTTGCTACAGCAAACGTCGACAGCGCATCCACCGCCTGTGTAGTCATCTCCTTCATTGGCGCAACGTCGCAGATCATGCTCTGCTCGTCGCTTGCTGTGGTCGGCCTGAATGTGGCGCTCATTATAGCCCTTAAGCTGACAACGCCTGAGTCGCTGGAAAAGTACTATTTTGGCAGCGTTGCTCTTACCGGCGTGCTGATGTTCGTGGTCCCGGTGGCCGTCAATGCTAGCGGTAATGAACAAAACCGATGCTGGTAGATATTTGTTGATACGTGGTGAAGTGAATTCACGAGGCCTATCCTTGTTTTGAAAGGTACCAGCACTATTTCTATCATGAGGATACGCGAGATTTTACTTGGGCAAGTGGTCAAAAATAATTGTTATTGTCCAAATACAGTTCTCCCGGAAAAGGATGATCGTGTACCGCTGCTATCCCTATATGCTAAGTCTCCCCCGCTCCTTCTTTTTTAGTCGTGGTACTATAGCCTGGTCTTGCTTCTGTCTCTCTTTGCCATTATCTGCTCCGCCATCTCGATCTGGAGACTGACGAAAGAAAAGGACAACTTCGCCGGCACACTGAACATGCGTCGGTCGTCCCGCAGTACAGACAGGTTCCGCCATGGCGAAGTCGATCGCAAAGAAGCGTTCAAGAAGATCGTGGCCCACTGCGCCTACTATCCCATGAGTAAGTAAGCAGCAGCACCGGCTCTTTTCTGCAAACGTAAAACGGCTCTCTCTTTTCTTTCTTTTTTTTTTTTTTTTTTTCGTCTAGTTCCTATCTCGTCGAAGATCTGGGGCATTATCATCCAGTTCTTGCTTGTCCAGGATGCCAGCCCGCCTTACGCTCTGTTTGTTCTGGACCGTCTTTTCTCATCTGTGCAAGGTTTATTCGCACCTGTCATGGAACCCAATGCTGACTAACCGGGAAAAGGAAACACTAGGCCTCATGATCGCTGCCATCTATTTTACCGATCCCGCGGTCCTCAGTGTGAGTGACGAGTTTCTGCAACACATCCGAGCGCTCTATGTGGACAACTACTACCGCCTCCTGGTTAAACCTGACGAAAACCAGCCAGAAACCAATGTGGGTGAGTTAAGCCTTCTTTGCTTTACGGTGCTAACTTTCTATGTAAAGACATGACGCGACCAAGCCTGCCCAACGTCGCGGGGCCGTCCGAAGAGACAATGGAACACCATTGGCTAACGTCCAGCAGGGAAGAGAACATTGCGGTGTACAAAGTCAATATGGAAGACAAGCATCTCTGCATCCGCAACTTACAGCTCCCTGCAAATAACCAAGTCATTGAGCTGGGAGCAGTGCAGCGCTATCCCAGTTCGGAATCGGCTATTACAGCCCTGAAAAAATGGTACCCACTGACGTACTTGTGCTGTAAGCAGAAGCACGTTTCCCAGCAAGAGGTGCCCATGTACCGAGTCAATCACAACAGCATTGAGATGTTTGACTGGGACAGCGAAGGGTCAACAAGCTCCGTGAAAGGCATGGTCAGTGCGACGATTGGCCGGCCCATCACGAGCGACACCTTCCAGCCCTACCTCTTTCCGTGGTTTGCCACGGCCGTTCACTGGCTCCTTGTCCACGTATGCCGTCTCTCGCGCCGCGAGAGGTACGACGCGCTGGAAGAACGGCGAGGAACCCTTGCTCCTCCTCTTCCAAATGTAGAAGGATACAAAGCAAAGGAAACGTCCAAAGAAGAACCGGAGATACAGCTGCAGCCTCTGCGAAGAGCGACGTTCAACGCCCAACCGGTGTCGGAAGACGTGCCGACGGCGACAACCCCTATCCTTCCCGAGACAGCACCACCTTCACCCGTAGCGCGCCCCTCCGTGAGCATAGCAACGACGGCCCAGACGCAAGAGGAGACAACAAAAAAAGGAAGATTGGCTCCATTTTTGTTAACACAAGGCGCCCATTCGGCACCCACCTTACGGCGCCCCTCTGCTTTCCGACGAATGACAGGCTTAGGCTCACTCTCGCCGTGGCGAAACGGCCGCCATCCCAAGGAAGGAGAAAGTGGGGAGGAGAGAGAAGAAGAAGAAGAAGAAGAAGAAGAAGAAGAAGAAGAGGGGGAGGGGGAGGAGAAGGAAGAGGAGAAAGAGGAGAAAGAGGAAGAAGAGGAAGAAGAGGGAGAAGAGGAGCAGCTCTCGGAGGGTTCCGAGAAGGGGAAGAAAGCGGCCAGCTACCAACCACGAATGATACTTCGACAACAGCTAGCACCAGCGGTACCTCGCTTTCCGCTGTCTCCGCCGCCAACACAGCGCCGCGTCAAGGGAGAGAGTAAGCTGGGCCGATCTGCCTCTTCGATCCAGATGACGCGGCCGCCGACGTTTGTCGAGACGGACGTGGGTGGCCTACCTACGTTGGCGCTCGTGCCACCACCGCCGCCTCTTCCGTCAACGCCGCCACCGCCACTGCCGCCACAGCTACAGAGGACGATGGAAAAAGGCAAGGTTCCCTTACATTACCAGCACTCCGCGCCACATCGGTTGACAGGAGGCAAAGGCAAGGAGCGGGCGACAACGTCGCGCTGGGCATCTCAACGCAGCCATCGAAGCGCGGCGACACCGCCTCCTTTACCGGATCCGCGTCAAGGAGCGCGCCGTTGGATGGCAGAAAGCCCGGCGCATGATGAGGAAGAAGAGGAGCGTTGACTTTTTGTTTGTACATGATATTTATTCGTATTAAGAAAGGGCAATAGAGCAAATGTAAAACTAGGGACGAATGGCATCACTTGGGACGCATGCGTTGTCTCAAAAGGGCCAGCCAGTGTTTATTTGAGGCGTGAAGATTCTGTTGCGTGTCTTCCTATGCCGCCGTCAGGGAGTTCAGGATGTCCGTGAATGGGAATGGGGAAGGTGGCTCGCTGACGGTGGTTGTGGTGGTTGCGGTGGTTGTGGTAGTGGTTGTGGTGGTTGTGGTTGTGGGTGTGGTGACGGTTACCGTGCAGAAGGAGGTGACGACGGATGTCGTTGTGCAGGTTGTGGTCAAGGTTGTGGAGGATGTGATGGTTGTGGGCACTCTGATCTTCTTCTTCTTGATGGAGATGGAGGTCTGGATAGAAATACTTGTCAATGTTGTTGTTGAAATAAGCGTAGTCACCGATGTTTTTTTCTTGACTTTTCTCCGAGTCAAAAGACTTACGGTGGTGATGGTGGTGGGAAAAGGAGACATGATAATTTCTTTGATAGTGACGGTAGTAGTCGGAGGCAGGGCAGCAGGAGGAGGAGGGGTTTCCACGACGGGCTGCAGAATAGCTTCGGGAATAATAAATCTGTCCTCGGGAATAAGGTACCTTTCCTTGCGCCAGTGCCAGCCATCATAACGCTTTCTACGGTGACCACCGGAACGGCCTCGTTTTTTGCCCCTGTGTTTTTTGTAATCGTACATGTCTCCGTCCCCCTCGTCCTCCTCGTCCTCCTCGTCCTCATCCTCATCGTAATAGCCGCCGCCATCGTCGTCGTCGTCGTCCTCTTCGTCGTCGTCATCGTCGTCGTACCACCGGCGCTGCCAATGGTGCTTTTCGCATACGGCATCGCGTCGCCAGATAGGTTGGGAAGTGGCCTCTAGACGCGGCATCAATGGCCTGCATTTCTTATGCCCTGATTACCTGGGAGCATGCCGGTTTTGGCGCGAGCATTCAATGTATAGCGAGTAGGCCCTCCGTTGCTGCTACCTCCTAAACGCAAAAAACGTAAAGATACCAATTTAACCTGTTCCGACTGACAGGGTGGGCCAGATATATATAGCGGAACTTACTGTTCCTTGTTAAGGCAGTTATCGATAATTTGGTTGGGCGCGACGTTTTCACTGACGGCTCAACTGCTGACCGATGCGTTGCAAAGAAAATAATGAAAAAAAGAAAAAATCGCATTTGGGATGACAAGGATGTGAAGAAATAAAAAATAAAAAAGAAAATCTGTCAGTTGAAAACAACCACTATGTGCTGGGTTTTTTATCACAGACATTCCCGAGAATAAGATTTTAGTGCGAATGTAAATAAAGCTAGCCTCGCGAAAACAATAAAATAAGTTTTGTATTTGGCACAAAAGCGAAGAAAAGACATATACAAATATATGGTAGCGGCAGAGGATGACAGGAATAAGGGAAAAAAAGACTGTAAAGGAATAAATGGAACAATAAAATGGGTGTGGAAATATACTACAACAAGGAATCTTACACAACAAAAACCACCCTTTTCTTAGGTTTTAAATTTTTTTTTTCACCTCAGCTCGACTTCTTCGTATTTGATGTGATCGCGCATCTTTTTCCGACGAAAACACGTCCGAAGACGCCATCGCTGCAGTTTGTATCCCAATTTGCTGTTGAGGATGCGCTGGATGATGTTTTGGTTGTCCACAATTTTGTCGCTGCGTAACGTTTCGCGGCTGTCGATAAGTACCACCAGACATGCCTAATATTTTTTTTGTAAGACATGAGTCCCACACGCCATCTTCCGAAGTTCACCGAAAACCTACCACGACAACCATCACCACGCCGAGGACGCTGCTGGAGGCAACCATGAACATGATGCATTCTTGGTAAATGACCGCATCCATCATTGGTGTTCCTGCCATGATTTGACCTGTCATCATACCCGGTATATTGATCATTCCCATGACGCTAAGCTGTGTAATAATTGGTAACAGGGCGATACGGATAGCGTCGACAGCCAGAGGTAAGCCTGCCTCGTACCTCGTGGCACCAAAAGCCAAACGCGTTTCCAGAAGAGGGGCATGGATACTGAAAAGAGAGAAAAAAACATACTTAAGACGTGTTTCAAAAAGTCACGCATTTGATTTACCTGAATTGGTCCAAACATCTTTCGGTTGCCATTGCTACGCTACCCATGGAGTTGCCCAACAGCATGCCAATGATGGGGATAAATTTAGTCGGAGACCAGAACGGCTGTTCTTGGAGGACAAACGCTGCACCGATTAAACCGACCACAAAGTTGCTGATAAACAAAATGACAAACATCAGGATAAACTAAAATAGACGGTAAGTATCTAAAATCATCTTGCTACTCTTTCTGCTATTACCAATCCTTCAAATGTCTTTTTCGATCGATTAAATACAGTCTCGTATGCGCCCAGGAGAACAAGTACCACTAATGTACAAAGTGAGTTTTTTTTATTGTCCTTCAAGCATAAATGCACATGCTTACGCGACAGTAGCATTACAATACCAGCATTATTTGCTTGAAATACATCATCTAATACATAGCCCTATAAACAGTATTATTGGTTTAGTGGATTGAGAAGAAAAAATTTTTTCTGGCAGAAACGGCATATCTTGTTTTTTTCCACTTTACCATCATCGTAAGCTGTACCACACACCGTATGCCCGAGATGATAAGTGATATTTCGAGTTTCATGCCAAGCGCCAGACTAACGGCGGCTACGGGTGAAACATGTCAGCTGGACGTTGTTTCTCCAACGTTTGTCGGTACCTGCTATAAACATAAAGGACGATGCTTCCAAGACATTCCACCAATCGAGTGAGGGTTGTGTGGCTGGTACGTCCGCGTCCATTTCGTAGGTTTCGCGGAGAAAGAAGAAAGAGAGGAAAAAGAGGAAGAAAAACAGAAAAAAATAAAAAGAAAAAAAAAGGCACCGTTTTTTGGAGTCAGGTTGTATCAGATTGGGTTATAAGATGCTCGTCATATCACGTGTGCAACTTGCAACGTTCTTTTTTTTTAAACTTCTCCTCTTTCTTTTCCGGCCATTACACAACACGAAGAGGAGAAAAGCACGAACACTATAACATCTGCAAAAAAGAAATCCCGACGGACAGTAGATCTGATAATTTTTTTTAAGACAGTCACTGTCACTACACCTTTTCCTCTCTTCCCTCATTCTTCATACACCCTCGTGTTATGGAAGGGCTATGTTTCTATTGCGCTTGCAATGCTTCCGTACAGACGAATTTTTTTTCCCTTTTCTCTTGTTATCATCGATAACATGATCGATGGACTGAGAAAAACAAACCCGTACAAATCTCCGCCTGTTGGACAACTAAACCTGATTTGGGTTTGTCCTATTTAATAAATCGGACGCCCCGGTTTGTTGTGCATATCACAAAGATCGACCTCCTCGATTGACTAGTAATACAATCAGATGATCCTGTACAAAAAATCAAAAAGATGGTTCCTGATTTGTTCCCGGTAATCCATTCATGCCATCGTCGCACGAATTCGTCTGTCTTTTGTATCTGTTTACCATTTGTTTACCTGATGCGCATCCCATTATTGTTCTGTTTGTTTGTTATTTGTCTTCGCAACGATCTTCATCTTAGAAAACAGTAATTGTTTCATATACGGATGTCACTCCTCCTCTTCTTTTTTTTTTCGGCGTCATCCAAATTAGTGATAGAAAGGAACACCGGTCGGCTTGTCATTGAATAGATGGCCCATGTGGCGACGGTAGAAACCATTGCCTAGCAACAATCGCACCGGTTAAGCCGTTCATTGCTAATCACAGTTCTAAACGTAATATGATCTACACACCTGCGTTGTTTTTTTTTTTTTCGCTATCCCATCTCCATGTGACGTATCAGCTGCTGGTTGTCTATTGTCCGCCGGTACTTAAAAATCTTTGGTTTCCATCGCATTTTACGGTCTGCATTTTCGGTCGGTGTTTCTCGTGTGTTGCCGCCGCCTTCCGGTTTCGTTCGAGCTTTTATTTTAGTGATTAAATCCCGGTTCGACGGTTACATGGCTTTTTTTTTTTTAAGTGTAACCGTTCCCGTATCTTTGAGATCTTTGTCTCAGTTTACCCACTTCACCAAATCAGGTTTACATGACGATAACACTTGTGGGCATTTTATCCACAAAGGTATAAATACCCAAGCCTCATTTCTGTGCAACGTTGGCAAGAAAACAGCACAGACACGTCCTATCCGTCCAAGGCCTCATGAACAGTTACTTTCCCTGTTGACAACAACGACAAGGGTGGGCCTGAAACGAAATCCTTGGTTGCACGTCCTTCCTTTCTCCTCGGAGAAGGATAACATCGACAGATAACGCCTTTCTCCTACCGTTGTACACATGGAAAACGTAGGCCATCCCTTTTCCGGTGTAGCATACGTTATCGACCTGCGTAATGCACCCGTCCTACGCAGAGGCAACCGCCTTGCTGCTCTTCTTTCTCGCGTTTGCGGTAGGCTGAAGTGTCTTTCACTCCTTTTCGGTGTGGCAAATAGCTACAGGTTATACAGGTTCAGGGAAGTTGCCACAATCTTCCCACGATACTCAACACGCTTGAGCCTATGAACTCAAGGTTACAAAACCCCGCATTGAGATAGTGAAACGGACGGATCAATGCATCCTCTACATTCGTGAGCAGTCATGATTGTTTTGGACAATAAAGGCGACTGTGGGTCCTACCACCCGCACAGCCAAGGGGAACACGATGCTGATCGCTGAATGCTGGAAATACCATGGATTGTTTCTGGCAAGATGAATGTGAAAATAACAAGATCATTGAGTGAAACAAGGGTGAAAAAGATGCTGGATGGATGGTATCTTGCGCTTGAGTGTAGATCCATCTTGTATTTGGATTGAACGGCGGTGTTTTATGTTTCCAACATTCTCCCTTCTTTGCCCCTCTATCTCCCCCTGGATGTACTATAAGATTGTATGTACTATCCGCATAAGACAACTTTAATAACAAAAAAAATGGGCCTGCGATGATGGAGCGAATAACGATGGCTCTCTCTAAAAAAGAAACGCCCCACCCTGTGGATAGCTGCATTGCTTCTTTTTTTAAAGCATCGGGCATACATTTGCTTGGTACATGTATGAATGGGAGACCCCGAGCGATGCAGCGTGTAGTGCATAGAATAAATAGACTGATTTGTTCTCCGTGATCTGATGAATGGACTAAGGAAAATCCCTTATTTGTCATTGATATTTCCCGTTCGGAACGGCGGTTTGTTGTTGTGCCTAGACCTTGGAACATGGTATATGTATAAAAAGAACTCGTGTGGGATGATCAAGTATTATCATTATTATTATTATTATTAGAAAGAGAAACGTGAATTACAAAAAAAAAAAAAAGAGGTGGTTATTCGAAATTGGATGCTTCAGCAGTATAAGCTCGAATCCGTGCTACGAGACCGCTGACTTCACCGCGGCATTTTGTTACTGCGCTGTGGAAATCGTCTGTACGATTGGCTGTTCTGTATACATCGTTCATCAATGTTTGTAGTTCTGAGCGTACTTTATCGACAAAACGCTGTGTGTTTGCTTCCATTTGGGCTCTTACGGCATTCAGGTGACTCATCAACTGCCGCCTATCCATTGTTCTTTGCTTGATTTTTGCTTCTACGCCATTTGCCATGCTCAGGCTACGTTCAGCCATCACCCTGATCTGGCCTTGGACGGTCTCTAGGTCCTGCCTCAGTCCGACCACTTCACTCTCGAACCGCATTGACAGCAGCTGTACAGACTCTTTAAGGACAATATGCTGTCGTTCGATCTGCGCTTTTTCTGTTACTGCCATATCCCGGTCTCGTTCAAGCACCCGTTCTTTACGCCGGAGGTCTTCCAGCTGCTTTCTGGATGCCAATGCTTCATCTTTTAATTTTTTGACTTGTGTTTCGAGATGCACGGATGACCGCTTTGTTGAATCGAGCGATTTCTGCTTGGATTCCAATGTCTGTATCAATTCTTGGATGGTGACTCGGTACTGAACATTTGCCTCCGTGTAAGCTTTGGATTCATCTTCGCTTTGTGTTTTGATTTGACGAGCGGACTCCAACTACATGCGACGTTAAGTCCTCAGTGAAATAAAAAAAAAAAAAAAAGAAAACGTACCTGTTTTCGTGTGGATTGGACTTCTTTCTGGATACTTTCTAATTTGTCTTGTAATTGTTCGATTACCCGAGTGGACCTCGAACTGGATACACTTGGCTGAGGATGAATTGGTTGTGATTGTAGGATGGACGAAAGTAATAGGTTATTGTGCGATAACGATTCTTGAATGTGAAGCATAGCGATACAAAAGAAAAGAAGAACAGAAATAAACGAATGAAAGAAAGTATGTAGCAGAGAGGGAAAGAGTTAGGAGCCCTTTTTGAAGTCTTTGACTAGCATAAATATCACCAATTTTTTTTTTGCCTATGTCCCTATTTTACTGTCAGGGTGAAAAAGAGAACGGCAGGGCTTGAAGAGACCATTTCGGTTACCAAAATGTAACAAACACGAGTCATTTTTGCAGTAAGGGGCCCTTATCCCCATCCCCTCTTCTCCTCTCGAACATGGATCTCATTCCCTTTTTTCTGCTTCCCCCACTATAGATATAGATCCACAACGCATCTGCCAGCCACGGCTATTCTTCTATAGGGGCGGAAAAAGGAAGGAGTTTCTAAATGATAACGTCTCAATGAAAAAAACCGTCCATCGATAACCCCTCTGGTCTTTGCACAAGGGATTACATCAGCGTACGCCACGATGTAAAATAGATCTTACAGAGCTGTATGCTGACCTACATACGCATTACCTGGCCTGCATCTCGCACAAACATCTTAACGTTACTGTGGATACGCAATGGTCTCAGAAATCAATGTTTCAAAAAAAAAAAAAAAAAAGAACTGACTTTTTATTTTATTCTTTTCATTGGACCAAAAACGTTGAGAGAGACTCGCTACTTTTTTTTTCCCTTTTCATATTCTTGACTGTTCATAAGAACCCCAGTCTTTCTGTAGTTACCATTTACAAATTCACTTCGTCCATTGTGCTCTTCGACCTATTCTTTCGCTTTTCAAGAGCATTCGGATCAACACCGCGTCATGACAAGTTTTCGGTCAGGCTCTCTTGGTGTTCGTAATGCTTCCATCGACAGTACGCTTTCCGATCTAAGCGTAAACAGTCGCGATGTCGTTGTTGCCGGGCAATGGGTAGTACTGGGAAAAATTGGAGAAGGCTCATTTGGCGAAGTGTTTGAAGGTAAACCATCGAACTGACAGTAAATAAACGCTCATTGGGTCATGGTAGTTCGGGATGTTCGTACTCGACATCACTATGCTATTAAAAGAGAATCTATCAAATTGCGACACCCTCAGCTGAAGCACGAGAGCATTGTTTATGATGTGTTGGCCGGAGGACGTGAGTGAAGAAAAGAAACTCCGTCTTAACGATCGATTCAGAAACTGACCAGTATCATGTGTTTAGCTGGCATCCCGCAATGTCATTGGTACGGCCAGCATGATGAGTTTAATTGCATTGTCCTTGATCTGCTTGGCCCCAGCTTAAATCAGCTACGTCAAGCTGTAACGGATATTCCGCTGGACGTGATGGTGGAACTGGGTTGTCAGATGGTAAGGGTGATCGTTGGACCGTTGCCGGACGGGTCAACTGAATACGTGGTTAGGTGTCTACGATAGAACATATCCATAACCGTGGATTGGTGTTTCGCGATGTCAAGCCCGACAACTTCCTGTTCCCGGCGTCGTGTTACCTTCCCGAACCAGAAATAGTAAAAGAAGGGGATATCTATAGTGACAAAAAACCGACCTGTAACGATTTGTTTCGTCATTGGGGTGGCATTCCGAAACTATATGCCGTCGATTTTGGACTGACATCATGGTGGCGCGATCCCAAGACAAATGCACCCTATCCCGAAACAAAAAAGCACCACAAAAACAAGACAGGCACGGCTAGGTATGCATCACTGAATGTGCACCGTGGAAAAACACATGCACGACGCGATGATTTAGAGAGTTTGGCGTACCTCCTGCTGGACCTTATATTGGGGAATTTGCCGTGGACGGGTATCCAGGCACGCAACTCGCGAGCGGGATGGGACAGGATGCGCCGGTTGAAAGAAGAAACGTTCATGAGCGACTTGTGCGCTGGCTTGCCACGTGGGTTGCTCGAATTTGTGGAATACGCGAAACGGTTACGATTTGCAGAGCAACCAAATTACGAACATATGCGACGCCTGTTGCGAGGATCTCTTCACGGAGGAGAATATTCAGACATCGTTCGTTCTCCCTTCGGTGGTCATACCAATAGACGTCCATACAGTTTGGAGAATCCAGAACTGGAATTACTGGAAGCAGATAATAAAAACAGGGTCAATGGTTTCATGTCACGACCAACGCATCCTCAGCAAGGAATGTTTAGGATGGATGATATGGCACATGCCTTACCGGATCAAGACAATCAAGATGGATCAACAAGCTCCATGTCGTCCTTCAAACGATTGATATCGAAAAACAATCAAGTACAAAAACGCGTGGGTTGGAATACACACAAGCATGATGAACAACCATGGATACCCAAAACAGACTGGCAGACGCCTGAACAACCTGAGACGCTTTCAAAATCATGGGGAGATGATCAACCAGACGTAACCTGGGCCGCTAACGCCAAGCTTCCTTGGGCATAAACGTAAAAAGAAAATACCTTTTTTATCATTATTTGTCGTTTTTTTATATAAAAAGTTGTTGCACACATCAATATACGATAAGATGAAACAGTGGATGGTTCAAGGAAAATATACCAGGCACCATAATAATAATAATAATAAATAGCATACTCTTCATTTCGTACATTCATTTCTCCATGAGTTGTTGTATTCGGAGTTGGATGCTTGCTTGTCTTTTTTTCTTTTTGCAACAGCCCCAGAAAATCTTTAGCTTTGTAAGACCTAATGCACCGAACCTTGTATTCTTTTTTATTCTTTTTAATGATAGCTTGCATGATCATGCTTTGCAAGAACAAGAATCACATGCTTCTTGTACGATGACAGTAGACACGTGCCATGTATCTGACTATCAAATAGAACGCGCTTCTCCCGGTCAATAAAGCAGAATGCGTGGAAGGGTTCTTTAGAAGGACCCTAAGTCACAAAGAAAATTACGCCTGTGGGAGCCACCTATACTATTTGTTGAACAAAGTTTTACGCTAGTCTAAAACAAATTTTGCATCCATGAAGTGACAAGTTTGTGCTAAGGAAGAAATGAATATACGCCATCAGTTAAACTGTAAAGACTTACTTGAACTTTGTCCTTCAGCGGACACAAAATTTGTTCGGAGTAGCATAAAAATTCGTTCATGGTTAATACAATGTGGTAGCTGTCTGCGTCTCGAATTTTCACAATATTTAACATGGATAACGGCATAAAAAAGGTCAAGCTGACTTATCATAAACAATGGAGGGACAGCCTCATTGCATGGAAGGCATCCCGAAGGATCTTCTACAAACCCCTGCCCGTGATAGGAACGTAACCGACTTGATATGTTGCGATAGGGAGAAGAGACCAGCGGCTACCATCATATTGGACTGTGTATGGATGCAACTCGTACACACATACTGAAGATAGGTAGTGACGTTGGTCACGAGATGTTCGCGAGCATCTACGGTTATGTTGGAACTATTATCGTTAAAAGTCGCTGGCATACTTTGGATCGCATTGATCGCGAATGGATCTGGCATTTCAACGAAGATTCCCTCGATGTTTTTTCGATACTATACAGGTCTATTATATTGAGATTAATTAAAATTGAACAAGCCTAGCTTACATCCTCTTCCGGAGTCTTCCGTAATGGCTCGAAGTGATCGACTGCTGTAGTCCAAAGGCTACGTTCCCACGAAGGTTAAAAAATAAAGACATGAATGCTTGGTCACGTTCCTACAGGTACATGCTTACTGTTTGAGCGGTATTAACGTGCAAAGATCTGTATTGAACAAATCTGAAGGCTGCTCGCCAAAATTCTCGAAACGCGATCGGTGGAAACGGGGAATTTCCCTGGTCGTTTCCCTCTTCCGCCCAGCGACGGATGTGTAGGTTTGTCAGGTTCAAAGCGTCCACGATCTCGTGGCAAGATCGAATGCCTGTAAGGTTGTCTCTGCCGCTCAACAATAGGTTCCATGAAAATCAAGTTAAAAAATGGATAGCAGGTTAGAGAGGTAAAAGACTGTATGGAATTTGGTGATTTATGTTTTCATGATAAAAATCCTTTTTAGCCTTGCTATTTTCCGGCTTTTTTTTCTCTTTGTTCATCAATGATGCATGACGGCTGCTCATCCTCTCATTCATTTGCAACATCGATTTTTCTTATTCTTGAAAACATGGGAAACTGGTGCATCTTAGCGTTTTCTGAGGAGTTGCGCAAACAAAGCTCCCCACTAATTTTTTTTGAACACCGAATAAACTTGATGGACATGAGGGCGTTCGGGTTCTTTGGGGTCCATGCTTTTTGCTCCCCGCGACCCGACAACCAGGCGCGCTCCGAAGACGGCACATCAATGAGTAAGCAATCCATTTTAGTAAATTTTCAAGATCCACTGAAACCATCCCCGACCGATACCAGATTTTCCAGGCCTGCCTCATGGGGTAAGACAAAAGTAAACTCTAATACTTGCGATCGCTCTTCGAACAAGATGAAAAAGACAAAAAGAAAAAAAAAAGAGAATGTTTGCTCTTGACAACCTGTTTTCTTTTCCGCGGAATATAGAAATGCTGGACCCGAATCCCATCAAGGAAAGCCGATACGCCGGAACAACAGACGGACCTTGAAACAAAAAGTGGGTCCACCCTTTCTCTTACTGGTTTCTAGGACCCTAAAGGGTCGATTTACTTGCGCTCCGCTCATCAGCAAATAACGGCGTTCAAAAACAAAAAATCCCGTTTACAAGTGCATCTTCATTTTTCCGAGTGGTAGCGGTCATCCAAAAGCGTTTGTTCCCCACATTTCCCCACATTTCCCGCAGATTTCCCTTTAACCAGAACCGGGCAGGTGGGAGAAAAACTTTCATCACTCAGAACGGTAAATTTTCTCCCACCGGTTTATTTTTTTCTTTTTGTCTCTATATATATAAAAGGAGAAAGTCTTTTTTCAGCCATTCATTTTTTTTTTCTCCATACCCCCGCCATGTCAAAGACGGATAATAAAATGAGTGATGTCGAACGGCGTCTCATCCGTAAACTGGATCTACGTCTTATGATCTGGGCCTTCTTTGGTTACTTTGCTAATGGTCTTGACCGAAACAACATGCGTAAGTTTAAATCTACCAAAAAAAGACAATTATCGATGTACTCACATAAACTATCCAATACCATAGCCAATGCCTACACAAACGGTATGAAGGAAGAGCTCGAACTTGAATCCGAAAGATACAACTGGGCTCTCACTATGTTTTTCATCGGTTATATTGTGTAAGTACCGGGAAAAGACAAAATCCGAGGAAAATGTGCTCATTAAGCAACAGACTTCAAATTCCTGCCAATGCCATTATCACCAAGGTGCGCCCTTCAATCATGTTGCCTGGTGTCGTCTTTGTATGGGGTGCGGTTGTGTGCTTTATGGCTCTTGTCAAGGATTACCGCGGTATCTATGGCCTTCGAATCTGCCTTGGTTTCGCGGAAGCTGTATGTAGAAAAAAAAATTCTATTTTCGGAAATTTACCCCACCCTTTTTTTTCTGTAGGCTTTCTACCCTGGTATCGTCTTTTTGCTGGGAAGTTGGTACACCAAGGAGGAACTCGGTACACGTACGGCACTCTTTGTGGCTGGTTCACAAGTTTCGGGTGCTTTCAGCGGTTTGATTTCTGGTGCGATTGCTCAGGGTCTGGATGGTGCACACGGCATGCGCGGCTGGAAGTGGTTGTTTATCATTGAAGGTCTTATTGCCGTCGTCATTGGTATCATTGGTTTCTTTTTGATTCCCGATTTCCCACATAACACACGTTTCATCCGCGGCGAAGAGCGAGAGATGGCCATCCAACGTTTGGAACGCCAAGGCCGAAAGACGACACTCACCGGTCTGAACATGGCAACGTACGTCCTTTTTTTTTTTCTTTCATCATCGCATGTGTCCTAATTTTTGTTTTAGTCTGCGTAATCTTCTCGTTACACCATACGTTTATCTTTATCTGTTGATGTTCATCTGTTTCCAGGAAGGCATGGGTCTCTTGCAGTACTTCCCTATGATTCTGGTTCAAATGGGCTATCAATCCTCCTTCGCCAACTACATGATGGTACCAATCTGGATCTGGGTGGGCATTGTCATTATTGCTCAGGGCTGGCTCTCTGATCACTACGGTAAGCGTGTTTGGCATATTGTCGCTGGTGGTGTGTGGACCTTGATTTGGTACATTTTGTTGGTCGCCATCACCAGTGAAGGACCCCGTGTCGGTCTCCACTTCGCTGCTGCTTATATGATTCCCCCTATTGTAAGTGAATACTGTTTACGGTAGCAGGACCAGAGTTAACTTTTTTTTTCTCGCTCTCTATTAGTTTGGTGTCTCGCCTATTATGATGACCTGGTTGAACGTAAGTGACAAAGTTGTCTGAAAATGCAAGATTTCTCATCCATGTGTGCTATAGGAATTATATCAATGTGATGCTGAGACAAGAGCTTTGGCTATTGCCATCGTCAATGCACTTGGTAACCTTGTACCCAACTTCGTTAATGTTGAAGCATGGAAGGTTTCCCACGTCTCCGATTACTACCGTAAGTACAAAAACAGCAATCCTTCGTTTCATACTTATATTCTCGCAGATCTCGGTAAAATTGTGACCATGTCGATGACGGCTGCAATGGTTCTGCTGGCACTTCTTACCCATTACTTAGAATCAAAGAAAATTGGTCTTCCCCAGGCACAACAGCGTGTCGGATCCGAGGAAAGTGTAAAGCAAGACGTTGAAATTGCTTGATCATATCTAGTTTCAATGTAAACCGCTATTTTCCCTCTCCTTTTTTTTTAATTAGTTTGTCCTTTTTGTTTATTGCTTTTCACTTGTTTGTAAATACACCGTTATATAAATGCCCTCTATTTGCTAATCTAAAAGAATCTCCATCCGGAAAGATAGCCCAATCAAGAGTGATCAAGCGGAATTTTCTAGTGATTTCAGAGATAACAGTAACAGACACCTGCCTTAGCAATAGTCCACTACTCGTGGAGAAACGTCGTTGCTTTTAGCAGTAGTCATTAGAGAGCACCAAAAAGTTTTTATTGTTGTTAGGACACTTTGGTTCCATGTTGTTTTATGCTTAATTACACCTAAGTATCAGTATGAAATTTGGCCCCTTCCCAATCTTTTGCATTTGATTGCCCCGTTTTGTTTGTTTGAGCACGATTTTAATTTGAGCTTGTTACATCTAAAGCGATCCCAGGTGAATAATCTTTACAACGTAATTAGACTGTAATTGCTACCTTGATCATAGAGGCTACGGATGGTACAGTAGTGTCACAATGGATACTGGATAGAGAATACGTACGTTTCAAGTCAGTAAGCTTTGTCGTTAACACCCCATTGGCCATTTTCTTGGATTCTGGGCCCCTTTCCAGAAGCTGTTGGCCTTTCTCTGTTGCGTGACTGGATCTATATACTTGTTATACTTCTTTGTACGGATTGATCGAATACAGTGTTTAAAAAGTGATGTTGCCTGCTTAGGAATTACATGTCTATTACAACCTACTTTATTTATGCCGGCTTCCTTATCATAATTTTGCTTTTGATCAGTTCACTTTATCAATATCGATTCCCTTTCTTAGAAAGGCTCTACCACAAAGAAAAATCGTTAAACTTATGCTCTGTACCTCTCCGAACCCTTTTCTAAATGTACCAGATTGCTCCTGATAGATACATTTGGATGTTAAATGGGAACACTTTTGTAATTGCTAGAAAACCATATAAATAGCCTTCAAAATAATCGCAATGAAGGCAGATGTCAATTCATGAATGCTCTACCATTTATTCTTAGTAAAGAGGAATTTCATTCTTGTATACAATAACAAATGTACTGCGATTAATATCTTCTACGTGTCGTACAGGTTAGCGTTTTGGTATAGAAGGATATACTGGCACTCAAATACATCTGTTCACTATACTGATACGTTTGGAAGTCAAAATACAGCAGTCGGATACAATCTTGTTTAAGATCAGAGTCTTAAAGCATGTATTGTTAGCTTTGAGATTATCCAACCTACACTACATTAGAATAGATTTGTACCGCTGACATTGTGCTAGGTACTACCGTGGAAACTGCAACAGATTCACTTTGCTCTTTTCCTGGAAACTGACCAGTTATGCCGTGGTTCCGATGTACGCATACATGACCGTTTTTCTACGATTTCCGCATCTGTCTAGCGCCCCTCTCCTCCCCATTATTTACTCTACAACGCTTTTGTCCCCATTTGTTTCCACTTTTCCCCATTATAAGCCCATTATATAGGGAGCTTCTTCCATCGTTTTTCCTTCCCCCCGTCTTTCTCTCAAAGGAGTTTTTTAACCCTTGTACTGTGAAATCGGATTAGAGCGGACACGTTGAACCAGCGCAGCTCTCAAGGTCATAAAATGAGAAATAAAGACTACGTCCACCTGTTCGCATCATTACTAGGATAAAAACCGCAGCAGAGAAGCTGCTTTATTTTTCTCTATTGCTTTTACATATTAAACAATAAATTGGTACGGTGCTGGATTATAGACTTGGGGTGCGACGATTCCTTCTTAAGACGCACCATTGAATTCCCAAGCAGGTGACACCTTCGAAGGTGCGACATTTGTTTTTAAACGTCGCCATCGCTTTTTAACCTCAACTTCCCTATCGAACCATGTTGATACGTCTTCAGAGAAATAGGATATGCGTCTATAGCTGCTCAAAATCACTGGAACAATTGCTGTACGGGAGCTCACAATATATATATATATATATATATCTGTGAAGATAAAACGTGCAAGTCACCAACTGATTATTTCGATATCGCAAATGAAATCGTGTCACAGACTCCATTCTGCCCGTGACGTGTAAGGTCTACATGTAAGATGCACACATTAAGTTGACGACATACACGGATTGCTTCTACAAAGACGCAATGTTTATGTCTTTTCTCTCTCTTTATAAAAAAATTAAAAATTGGAGCTTTATAGGTTAAACTGAAGTACTATGCAAGCAAGGTACGAAAGTAGCATAAAAGGAAAGTTCTAGCTTGGCATCTGTTGTCAAGTCCGGGAATTATTTCCGATTATCCACGTGTCTAACAGTGAACGGTCCCTGAAGCGTGCAAAAAACGTTATTGGTTTCTATTTTTTTATTGGAAAGATGGTATGAAACAACGCTCCATGCGTGTATTTGGGTGGTGTCGAAAGGAAGTTAAAGTTTCTTACTCTTCAGCTACGCTGACAAGGATTTCTGCTCGCCACTTGTCATTTTCATCACGTTCTTCGGGGAAACAGGTAACCTCATTAGCTTCCTCGCTGAATGCCTCCTCGTGACTGTGCCTATGGCAAAGAATCAGCGATCTTTTCTAAATGGATTTCGAAAACTTACAAAGTGCTACCAGTCAATTTATGACGGAGGACAAAACTTTCGTCAGCGCGCCAGAACTTAAAATAGAGGTCAGAAATTGAATGGAAGTTACAGATATTTACCTTGTCATCCTCATCCCATTCTTCGTTCCAGTTTTCAACAATCCAGATGTCATTATCATCACTGGTGTGGTCGTCACCGAAGCAGGTGACTTCTTGCTGTCTGGTAACAGGACTCTCAAAACCTTCGTGGGAGTGCAAGTTACGTCTGGTGGGAACGTGCTTGAGACGGACCTCGTCATTCCAGCCAACCTCATAGCCACGCTCTTCTTCGGTCACTGGAGGAGGCATGACGATAAAGGTGGACCACTCGTCAGCCGACCATCCACCGGCATAGACCTTTACGCACGCAGACAAAGACTTAGTTTTCATTTTCACGTTTCATTTCATTACGTACCATTTGCTGGCCACTGCCACCCTCATATTCATTTCCATTCGAAGTGAGGAAACGACCAGTTTGGTTGTGCTTTAATGCGATATGGTCACTAATGGCAATAGCACGTTCAATACGATTCCATTCGTTCATAGCAGAGACTTACCCGTAGCGGATAATAGCTTAAGGACCCAGTATTGAAAAGATCCAAATCTTTAGTAATCATTGACCTGGGGATAATAGAAATGGTACTCACACATTTTTCTGTAAGATAGGTTAAAGAGTTGTAGTTAAACTGTCGTAGCTGACAACCAATTTATATTTATCTCGCATGTTACACACGATGACAACGCAGAGGCTGGGTGTGGCACTAGTTCAAACTGAGTTAAACACATGACGCAATACAAGTATCTTTAAACGTTGTGCCAGGAACACTTGCATTACCATTTACAGGTTGTAAACATCTATGGATTACTAGACGTGTTTGGCTGAGTAAAATGGTAGCTTTTCATAATACAGTTCCGCGTGTTGAGTGTTCATTGGCATTTTAACCACGTTGAGTGGCACAAAAACGAACGACATGAAATATGTATCTGCCACTAAAGAATAGATGCGAACATTGATTCCGAATGGCAACCCAATTGACTTGATAGAGTTTGAGCCGGTATAGAAAGGTATTACACTGAGAAAGCAAAGAGAAAAACGGGAATACAGTAGAACTTTACTAGCACGACAGTAATCGAAGGTAGTGTTACCAAGACATGAAGGTGTCCCGGTAGTACATAACACAGTCGTTTATTGCTACGGTTGCTAGCGGCCTTGTTTGGTTGTTGTTGGCCTTTTTTTACGAGACTGGCTCCTCGGAGGGTACTGACGATATTACTGGTTTCTTTCCTTGTTTTAAATTCGTAGCAACCTAAGAATATATCGCGGCACCGTGGATAATTTTTCAATGATTTCCCTTAGAATACCCATTGTAACAACTACAGGGGCATCTTTATGACAAAACTCCGGAAAAGTGGGTACATGAGTATTCGATGCGTTATTCATCCAGTACCTGCAGTGTCCTTAACCCCTCTAAGGTTACCGTAGTCTATAGACCAGCTCCCCATCCTACAATCTACATCCCAGTAGATATATCCGCTAGCATAATAGATCCGCCACAGTCGGAAAACACATAAATAAGGACCATCGTTTTCGATTCAGAACGTCATTAACGTCCGCCCGATCAATATAAAAGACGCTGTCCAATATCTCTACCAATTTACAAGGATTTTAATTAAAAAAGAACTAAAACTAGTTGTTGTCCGCCTGAACTGCCAGGTTTTGGAACGCTTCTGCAGTCTCTAAATCACGCTCCACAGCAACACCTTTTATATAACACTGCGCTATTGCACGTGGTACATCATACATATCTGATTCGACAAGGCTCATTAAAATATCAAACCCGAGATGCTGATCGCTTGCTGGGCCACGCCATTTTTTCAGATGATATATAGCCATCATTAATTTTGCAAATGGTTCGAGTAGAGCAATCGATTCAAATAGCCGGTACACTTCTTGCCGAAGGACTTTCTCTGTGGAAGGATTTTTGGACAGATCTGCAAGATGATGCTTCAGCTTTGCTATTGCCAGTTTTGCAGGGGCATCTTTCCCAAATTGGTTCTTGTTCTGGCCATAGGAATCTCGTACATATTCATACCACCTCAAAGCTTTGTGGTAATCAATACCAATGTCTTCATGATAACCTCGCTCGTAGTATTCGCCTACTATGAGGGCAGATATTCGATCCCCTTGCGCTGCAGCCATAAGATCATGCATGAACGCTAGCTTTCGGTTTTGCGGAATGTTGTACCGATTGCCTGGGTCCGATGATGAGAATCCCGCGCGGTAGAGACTGCCTAGTATCAGACACGAATTACGTTCAAGTCTACGTGTTTCTCCTTCAAATGTTTCCACAGATTCCTGGTACGCTTTTGTATCCCACAAATGTTTTCCAAGTATATATCCAGCTCTACGGTGTCTTCCCCTTGCTTTTCTTAAATACTCCACTGCCACTGGTTCGTCGAAGGTAACCCCCCCTGTCCCATCCAGAGATTGATGTCCAAATTCAAACTGACTGGTTGCCATGCCACTATCAGCACGCACTTTTAAGGTGACAGGATCAAAATTATTCGCCATATTGGAGCGAACCCTTTTGGCAAATCTATACTCAAGGCGCCAGCTAATTGTTTTTAGCATATCTTTAGTGATACGGTTCGCGACTACTCCACTAAGACATTTGGCGCCGGTATATTTAAGTTTCTTCTCAAAGTCGAAACCTAGGTAAACTTTTTCATCCCCATCAGTAGTCGCAATGCTTTCGAAAACGATTGTATCATCCTTATGGGCATATCCGAAATCGATAGTTTTCATTACTTCCTCATTTGCATCGTCACTGTCTGGAAGACAGCTTATAATTTTCCTATATATCTGTGAGTCATTCTGATGATATACGCTAATAGCTAACCATTGACAGTTAAATTTGGAGTTTTCAAGCTCATTTCTTCTTTGCAGATAAACTTCATCACCTAACAGCTGACTTACAAGTATATCTTCCCCATTGGAAGTAGTACCATTTCTGATGCGGACTGTATCACCATATCTCACATACCCACCTTGGATCTCCGTATCATAGGCAGTGGATTCGTTGAGAAGTGTAATAGTAATACGGGATGTTGATCTTGGTGGTGTCCGCCTTTGATTCTGCGATAACTCGCCTTCTTCTGTTAGTTTGTGGTTGTGTTCCGACTCTTCGACGTTTGTGAATTTATGAAATCTCCATTCTGCAGCGTCGTCTCTGAGAAGCATGATACCCCATTGACAAGGATGTTCTTGAACCACTTTTGTGCGCTGCTGTTGAGGGCTTCCATTGGATACATCACGGCGAGAACAGTAAATACAGATAATCTGCGTTAAGGTAAACTATGACTCATCCCCTTCGTGTGATTTCTTACATGCTTTGTAACTTCCTCTTCTATAATCGCAAATCTGTTATTCTTGCAAGCACTACGACAATAGTCTATTGCGGTATTGCTATCAGCAAACACCTTCCCTAACAAGTCTTTGAACAATGCATCCGTCTATGAAAGAAAATATTAGAAAAATTACCCTTTAAGGCCAATGTTTACTTACAGGTACATGGATTCCCGGTGAAACAATATCTTGCTGATCGGTGGGTGGTGGACCACAAGGCATTAACGCATATATGTACTCGTACATTATGCGTTCTTCAGCAGCCACTACATTGTCAAGAGTTTGTATGATCTTATATCGTTGGTCGTTATCCAATAGTCGATAAATCGGTAGCAATCCTCTCAGTTGAATGACAACTGGATTGGAAGTAATTGTATTCACCCAGCTGTTGACATCATCCCAAAGCAGCAACTGAGAGTCTCCACCTTCAAGTAAAGCCAATTACTTGTAAGCGTGTTATCATCCTGTAAATCTATACTCACCTACTACGTCCCAGTATTTACTCTTTTGCAACGATTTTTCAATATCAGTGGTGATTTTTCTCTGGATGAGTTGCCTTTCGGTGGTAGCCACAATACCGCTTGACACTAACTCACCAGTCTGTTGGCTGCCATCGTTTGACGTGGATCTTTCGTCTGTGGCCTGCTCCTGACCTCTCGTAGGAGAAGGATTTTTGGGGGTTTCGTCCTGAAGTTTTCGTTCCTCTTCCTCGTCTTTAGCAGGAATTTCGTGCATAATCCGGCCACCTACACACTGCTTAGCTATACTAGACACGTTACATATCAAATATATTACCAAATCGTATAACAGTTGGGTAGTAGTATCCATATCGTTGAAAAACCTCTTGTAGAGCACGGTATGTGTCAAAATCTGCATTTCCCACCTGTAATGCTTTCATTATGGATTCTTTATATTGGCTAGTTGGCTGTATGAGCTCGTCATACAATGTCAACTGCATACAATTTGTTTTTAGGAGTCAACTTTTACTCTACTTGCGTAGTAAATAGCCTACCTCCATGCATGTCAGATAGGCTGCGCGGCTTTCAGTCTTTGCGACAGAAGAAGGACGTGCTTTGACTGCGCATCGTTTGTTATATGTGGCAATAGCGCTTTCGCCAAATCCTTTTTCTCCCGGTAATTTGAAACTTGCGTCAACGTCGAATAACGCGTTCTTTACTATACTATTCGTGTTGGTTACAGTTCGCTCCGGCCGCTCGATGTCGAGACCATCCGAAAACTTTTTCATCATGATCGCCTTAGAAAGCATGTCGTCCCTGGTAAGCTCCAGAGCTTGGCTATGAGCTTCTGCTCCATCGAAGTGTATTCCTTGAATCAGCTTGGGGAATTCAACCATGAAACCTTTGTCCATATTATATAGTCTCCGGATCTCCAAACTCTGCTCATCGTCTAGGAGCTCATACGTTGGCTTCAGTGACTTGAACTGTACGCGCTGTTGGTATTTTCGTATAGATTCAATCCATTCTCTGTCACTTGCAGATGAATAGCCCCCTTTTCAGACGAAAATCGCGTCTAGTTAACCTAGAATTTCGGTTTTCAGTTACCCATACCAGTTATCTCCAACGTCTTAGAATTCATGTTAAAAAATTTCCCGATGGCACGTATGGGATTTTCTATCATCCAGCTCTCTGGGGGCCCACCAGAACCAATTATGTACACCAATCTCCCGCCTATAAAGAGAAACGTTAGTCTGATTGTAGTGATTCAAAACTGCAAATTTGTACCAAGAGTAATGACAGACGGGTAGTAGTATCCAAATCGCCCAAATACCTTCTGTAAAGCTTTGTATTTTTGTGTATCATTTTCAAAACTGAGGGCTTTTTTAATGGCTTCTTTAAATTTGTCTGTCCCTTTGATGAATTCTCTCTCAAGCACAAGCTATTATAGGTATATTGGTTAAATTCTGGTAGCAAACCATAGCAATAGCAAATATATTGCCAGGTAGCTGAGAATATTTTCATTTACACGCAGCTCACCTCTCTGTAACCAAAGTACACAACAAAGTACCTGCATTCTCGCGTTGCACGTTGCAATTGGCCACCATTCGTATCCAGATGGTGAGATATGGCACCCCACAAAAAACCAGCGTCTTCGACTGACTTCTCGGATAGCTCGGTATGAAGGAACGCATGCGCCTCGCTGGTGGCTCCTAGCATTTTTTGGCGTATTTCACATTCTATTCGTGGTTCTTTCCCGGTGAATACTGGTCTGATTAGACGACAAATATCACTTCTGTTGTTCAGTTCTACGGTCATCTCATCAGATAAGGATCCACCAAAGTGAACACCTTTCGCTATGCCTGTCTGCTGCACTCTAGTATAATGTAGCAAAGCATTTGTCATGTCGGAAGAGCCTATCAGAGCGCCTGAAGTTGATATTTCGGGATGGCTATCAGCTGATGATGTCGCCTGGGGAGCCTGAGTATAATGCGATTCGTATATGCGTCGGATCTCTGCACTGCGTCGATTATCCAAAAGCTCATATATTGGGTTTACGTCAATTGCCTTAACAAAATCTGGGGAGGTGGTTGTACTTTGGAACCACCCATCGATATCACCATCGTACAACAATTCTGTGTTTCCCCCTAATTACACATATCAGCAGTGCGCAACTAAAACACTTAGTGCAACTTACCAAGTGCTTCCCAATCACTCTTCTCATCAAGGACTGTTTGGATCACTTTGTGCATGTCGGGACTCAGACTACATGCAGAGTTGGAATATCGAAACTTCCCGCCTAAATAGATTGTTAGATACATACTAATAAACTTAAACCTAACCAATTACAATCCAGTAAGGGCAGTAGTACCCATAGTCCCTAAAAATGTTTTCTAAAGCAATAAACTTTTCCCGATCATTATGTGCTAGGATTGCTTTATCGATGGCTTCTTCGAAATCCTGCGTTGCTCTAAAGGCAGCTGGTGGAATAAATACCTAAGTAAAGCATCGGTTCAATTTTTTTATAATATATATTTGCAAAACGTACATATCGTCTGTATATATCGTAGCCTCTCGATTGTTCACGATTTTCCTCCAGAGCTGCAGCTTCTGCAGCAGCTCTAAAGGGATCTATCCCGGGGAGTGGAAGCATGAGATATTCAACACTAGAATTTAATCTCATTGCGTCTAAATCGTGGATGTCTTGGTCTGGGTAGACGTAGGCGTGCTGGCTGAAGTCTAGCTCAACAGCCTGTTTGGTAGCCCGTTGACTTTTAGCGTTAAGTCCCCGTACCCAGCTTGAAAAATTACTGCTGTTTAGCTTTCAAGGTACCGTTAACAAAGCGCGGTGTTGGTTGAGGCTATCTCACCGAAAGTGTATAATCTTCCAGCCGTACTTGCGGTTCTTCCATGAGAAAAATTATACTTGTGCTTTTGTGTCAGCTCGTCTTTTATAGGCCTGTAGAAGGTTAAGGTTAAGAACAAGGCCGCCTTAATGGTGTTACAATGGTACTATTGCGAAGATAAATCAGAGATTACAGCGGTCAGACGAAGTACCGCTGCTGTTATCTGATATTTCGTGCGTTCGAATCAACATATGTGTAATATCGTATTGTCAAGTCATGAGTCTCTGGCTTGCCAACAAAGTTATGGGTAGATGATATAATATTATGTCGTACTAGATTCCAATTGCTTTTACAAGGCTATATATGGTGTCTTTGTACACCCATTTTCGACTTAGTCATTTCGTTCGCCATAACCTTGTGCTCATCCTGATGCACCAAAGGAAATTTTAGCACATCTTTGGGTAATAGTCGACTCCACGTTCTCTCCCGAATCAGAGATCACATACATACAGTGTTTTTACCTTTTTATTTACGGGTAGCGATTAATGTCTTTGCGGGTTGGCTAAAACGTTTTGCAGGAGATGTCGTATCATTTCTGCACTTTTTTGCGTCGAATTAAAATGGTCCTGGATAATGGGTTTGTGCAATGGCTTGGTTCATTGTGTTTTCAGATAAGGAAATGCTCCACCCAAAAAAAAAAAAAGAGACCCTATTTGAAAGGGAAGATCGTTCTTTTTTTTTTCTTTGGCTCTGTTTACAAAAAGCATCCCGGTAAGGATGTCAGTCTATCTGTAAACACGATTATTCATGTCTTTTTTGTCTGTTGTTTAGCCTGCATGACCTCTGTCCTGAACCGCACTGTACTGTGTGCGCAACTTTCGTTGGCCACTTAACTAAGTAAATATCTTCATACTGAGCTTCGCTCATCTTTGGCAACAGATCGCCAGACGTTGCATCGCTTCAAGTCCTCTGCAGTGCTACTACAAGCACTGGCCTGAGATGCAAGTAACATCTTCTCCACGCCGGCCCCATCAGCCCCAGGTGTGGGCCTGGCCTCCGACTTCAAGACGGAATTACCATTTGAGTAAGTAAACTGACATTCGAAGTATTATCCCATTTGCTAACCGTGGATGTCTTTTTATGCTACTCAAATAAATTTTGGGTCTACGGGGGCCAAGCTGATGTAAGTTAAATATGATATTACTGCCAATCCATCTACTGATGACCGCAAATTCAATCCTTGATTAGTGTAAAGTTGGCTTTCCATAGACGCAAAATTTATTATAGGATATCGTAAAAAATTGTTCAATAAAAGTAACTCATGCCATACCGTCCAAAAGAATCAATGCTAGAACCGACGATTCATAATTCGGGAACTCAGGGTGTTACTTGTTTGTGTACATCATTTTATTACCGGTAATTCGTATGCTCCTCTGACGCAAACACTTTTAGCTCAATAGTAGCGTGGCAGAAAACGGCATGCAACTACTGCAAACCGTGCGGATACTTCTTAATATCATCTACCATCTTGAAACAAGCAGTAATGTCACTTGCCTCTTTGGTCTTTTGTATCATGTTCTATTTTTCGACAATATACCCCATACACCGATGTAAAATCAAGGATTATTGTACAATAACTCCGTACAGAAAAGAAGAAATACTGTACAAACCGCTTCGTCATTAGGTTTTCGTTGACCTATCAGTGTTTGCTGTTTAGGTAAACAGCTGCTCTCCAGCAAGAGCCCGGGATACGAAGTTGCACATAACGCGCATGTAGCGATTATGATTGGCGGTAACAGCGCATCTGTCCTTGTTTATACCATCCACTGGGACACAACCTCTCTTCACGTTTTGCGCTGTAAGGAAACTCCGTGCCAAAATGATCAGCATAGATCAAGACCCCATGACGTCGTCTGTATGTCCAATGACACTGACTGAGTCATACTATTGCGCAGCTGATATTGGCGATAAAAGGCAATCACACGAGTACAATGTGATATCAACATGGCAAGTAATTCTTTTACAGTTATACGCTACAAAGACGCGTCTTCGTTTTATGAAGCTACTCATACTCAGCTTGAAGAACTCGAAGCAATCCATTCATTCCCACTATGGGCCGCTTTAGTCCTGTCCACCTCAGATCTAGGTCATTCTTACTGTGGCGCAGTATGGGAAGGCGATAAATGCGTCTTTGCCACTGTTGGATTTGACAACGGCAACATCTTCCCAACATGGTCAACAAATAAAGAGGCAATCAAGTTACTCCTTCAGGACATAATCCAGTCACCCATCTCCATCCAAGGTATGATTGCCTATAGTCCTTGTATCAACCATGTTCTGGACGTTTGGCCAGAGCCTGCACATTCATTTGCATTGCGCCAACAATTATGGAGTTACGAGTTGCGAGAACTTTCGGGGACGGCCATCGGTCATTTAAAACTGGCGACATTGGACGATCTGCCAACACTAATCCAATGGATGGGAGACTTCCACGAAGAAAGCTATGGAGAGAGACCCAACATAGAACGAGTACAACAACAGTGCATTCAGCTTATCAATGAGATGTCCATTTATCTGTGGGCCGAGTGCGATTTTCCTGTGGCGATGGCTGCAACAAGGCGCCTTTTACGATACGGCTGCTCCGTTGGTTATGTATACACATCAAAAGACTACCGGCATCAGGGGTATGGAACAGCAGTTGTACGCAAACTTTGTGCCAAACTTCTCGAAACATACAGTTACGTAACCCTAATCGTTGACAGCGTTCATTCTCGCGACGATAATCTCTACACACGCATTGGATTTCGCTACATTGGTAACGCTGCTCACTATGTCACGACGAAGAATGCATTATAATGACATTTTTTTATTTGATGACAATGGTGTTGCTGTTGTTGTTGCTGTTGCTGTTGTTGCTGTTGAAACTGCTTAGTCAAAGAGACCAAAGCCCATATCCTACGCCCAACGTTAATAAATTATTAATCATAGAATACTCTCAATTACATCATCGGACTCTTCCTTCTCTTCTTCCTTGGCCTCTTCCTTGGCCTCTTCGGCAGCACCGGCAGCGGCACCGGCACCAGCAGCAGCGACAGCACCACCAGTGGGGACGGAGGCCATCTTCTCCTTACCCTCAGCAATAAGCTGCAATAAAAAAATTAATGCACAGACATTTTTCATTTCGTCCTATGTTACCTCATCGACGGTCTTGCCCTCAAGAGCCTTGATCAAGGAGGCAACACGCTCATCCTCAACCTCAACACCAACGGAGGCCAACAAGGACTTGACATCGGCAGCGGAAGGGGTAGCCTTGCCACCAGAGACGAGAAGAAGGTAAGCAGCGAGGTATTTCATATCAAAAGATGCGAAAAGAGAGGGCGACCCAAGACCACACGCTGAAGCCAGCAAAATAGAGTGCGCTCAAAATTTTTAAGTGGCTTGTCCTCAGAAAAGTCAGACATTACTCTATGCCAAAGAATTGCTTCATTCGACTATATACAACAAAACTAACAGCAACCATAGGTGCGACCTTGATATACCCTATACTCAAACCGATATAAAATCCTTTCAATCCTCTTGCATAATAGATGTCCTTCATGGTATCTGTAACTTTAATTCTGGACGCGTCGGAACTCAGCAGCCCGCCAATTTGAATCCGACGCCGAATGACCTGTTCGCATAACTATCGTTCGTAACCTATTTCTCAGTAGTTGCCCTATCATATTACCTCAAGTGGATAGCTAGCCGTTTGAGCCGCCAAGCCTGCGATGCCACCGCAGAGTAACTCGACCCACACCGTCAGTGGAGGTTTTTCAACGAGTTCTACTTGGACAGATGTTGATCGGTTGGTATCACCTTCCGGATGCCCAGATGTTCGTGTATATTTGGTTATGCGAGGATTCCAGCGACAAAAGTGGGTGAGCGTGTGATACGTCCAAAATGACACGCCTGCATACGGAACAACAGCTGCCACTGTTGGTAGAAACCCACGATAAAAGTTGAAAAATGGTAAAGTAGTCGTTGGCTCATGGTTAATACGATGAAAAGAGGCCAAAACGCTTGGTCTTCGTGCATCGACCTCGTAAGCCATACATGCACGTATCAGATCCAAAGGGTATGTGAATAAAACGGAAGTGGCACCTTTTTGTTAAAATGTCAACCGACAGCGTTTAAGTTGTTATCTTTTTTATATTTTTCGTCGGTATGCTTACCTGCGAGAGAGCCTGCCAGAAAATGACGTTGTGTGTCTCGGAGACTTGAAAACGCCAAAACCTTCCCGAAGAATGCGATGTTGAATTTAAGACCATTCAGTAACGATACCTACCGTGCGATACTGTTCGTATGCCACAAATTTGATGGCCGCATAAGGAAATATCCGTAACAAGGTGACAGAGTGTCCTTGGAGAAGACCTCGAACACCACTGTTTCTGAAAATAGCATAGCCAACTTTAAATACACCCGTCCAAGTGCCTATTTCGGCTTTTGAGTATCTACTCCTCTAATGTTTGTACCATCTACCTGCATATTGTGCGAACGCAGGATTTCGCGTTTGGAAGAGAATTTTCACTCTTTCCAAAGGCGCGACTACTGTTTTTCCCTTCGCATTGTTACAGCATTAGTTAGTTTATCGTATTGTATTGATACTCACCATGCATCCTGCAACTCCTCCAGCAAATCCGGAACGTAAAACATAGTTTATTGTCTGCGATTTTTCCCTCTGTGCAACTGCAGTGGTTGCAAAGGCAGGCGACGATGACATTTAAAAAAAAATTGCAAGAAAGAGATTGGTTTTTCCGATAAGCTGGAACTTCACGTTAAATACTTCAGTGAAACGATCATATGAAACATATACGACAATTTTTGATTGAACCATTTCACACAAAAAGCACCTGCTGGTTTTATGTTACACAGTCATGTGGACACACACAGTTGATGCCGCCACACTTCCAAATCGTTGATACCCTGTCAATGCGGCGTGATGATCGATCGGAACTGTTCCCTTATTGTTTCCTGTTCTTTGCTCTTTGGCAGATGCTTCTTATGGTTGGCTTTTACTATCCATTTCTTACTCTTTTCATATCCTACGGATGGTGTGTATGGCTTGCGGAATAAGCTACATGTTAGGACACAGAGCAAGCCACACCACTGTGGTCTACTCCAATAATTCAACTAGTTAGGGTTATAAAAACGTCCATAACCATCCCTCAGAGAAGAAAAACAGAGTATATTATCAGCATGGTAAATTCTCTCTGGAGTAAATGGTCATGCTACCTAATTATCCGGTTGAATCTTTTATCACCATCATTGACCCTTAGGTTTTTGACACTGATTGTAGAAGTACGTGATACTCACAATGATTACCTCTTTACCTTTTTTTTATAGCAACATCGGCAACGGTTTGTGTATTTTTTAGTAGCAAATATGCTTGCAACAAAGAATGTCTGCCTGTACTTATTAACAACAGATACAGAGACGCAAGGAAACAAGCTATCAGTAAGACATTCACCTCTTCGTAAGCCTTGAAGTACTTCAAATCATTTGATTGTCTTTTCTTGATAACTATATATCTCACTAGCGTGGAAGTCATAGGTACATCTGTGCGTTTGTATTTTGCGCTTGTTAAGAGATTTTGCCTTAGATGAAAGAATGACAGACAACTGTATACCATTGTCTGTGGAGGGCTGCCTCGGACACGACATCAGCTAAACCATAATAGGAAAAATGTCGTGTCGAGTTCTTACAATTGTCCAAATAAAGAGGACCGTACTACACGACACGACATTTTTCCCCATTACGGTATAGCTGATGTCGTGTCCGAGGGAATTCCCTTTCTGCGACGGTTTCAGTACGTTCTTCCACCGTCATTGACCGTAGTTAGGTACTATGGACAGGTATAGTAGCCTTGTGAACAGTGATTAGCTGGCTATATAGCTATAAATCAGTGAATGTTGCAAGCATCTGTAGTATCAAACCACATGGCCAAAGCAGAAAAATAAAGTACTGTATAATATTAGAAACATTCTCCTGGAGTTGGCAGCATATATATATGTATATATACCCAGCAAGCGTCTCAATACTCTAATAGTTTGGTACTGAGACTTCTTGAACTGCAATCGCTAACGAGTGTAGCTTTCATGACTTTTTGGGAACGGTATTGGGTGTTGGTCCGTAATGTTACCCGTTTTGGACACTGGCAATCTCCTTGAAACAGTCCCATCTCACTGCGGGACAGTACTTTGATCTCTTCATCCAACACATACCATGGGAGGAGGCGATCTTAATTTGAAAAAGAGTTGGCATCCAGCTACATTTAAAAATCAGGAGCGAGTGTGGAAAGAAGAAAAGAAGCATGCTGAGGAACAACGCAAGATTGAGCAAATGAAGAAGGAGCTGGCCGAAGAGCGGCAATTGCAAGAGCTTCAGAGACTTCAAGAACAAACAAGTGGACGGTAAGAAAACCTATCCCATACATCACATGTACTAATGTAGGGAAATAGGCAACGCTCTGATCGACTCGACTGGATGTACGCAGCACCAAATCAAGGTGGCCCTAAACCGGGAAGCAATGAGATGGAAGATTTTTTACTGGGAAAAAAGAATGTTGATGATCTACTTCGCAACAAGGCTGCAGGTGAAACTGTAAGTCTATTGTTTTATTGTTTTGCTTATCTGAACGAAACTTTGTGGTTTTTTCTAGGTGGCTGGATCTGCGGACGAACGGTTTGCTTTGTCAAATGCGAATGCCAACTCAGAGCGAGATATCCAAGCTAAAATTCGTGAAGATCCTTTGCTGATGATTAAAAAGCGTGAACAGCAAGCTTTGAAGGCTATTGTGGACAATCCCTTGCGAATGAAGGAGCTAGCAAAAAAGGAGAAAAAGAAGAAGAAGAAGAAAGATATTAAAGACAAATCTGATCGCCATCACCATAGCAGCAGGCACTCTAGCACCAGAGACCGATCACGCGAACGAAGGAGGAATTCATCTCGTGAACGAAGGAGGGATTCTAGAGAAAGGAGTAGCAGGTCGAGATATCGTGATTAAAGACTATGTTGGATAGTGCCTTATTATCAAACATGAACTGAACTTTTGGCAGATTGAACAAGGAATTTTCATTGATTTGGGACAAATGGGTAGCAGTAGTGAGAACTGAGAAGTATGCTTTGCTTCTGCATTCTTCCTAGACAACCGCTTTATGCAGAAATAAACGTTTGTCGCCGCCCTTTCGTAATATACATGTTACGTTCATAATAGAAGTGAGGATCAGATGCGCTTTTCCTTTGCATATGTGTATCATCTGAAAGGATAAAAGTTTCTAACAAACTGTGGGATGACGAATAGGATTTGGAATGTTATGCTTACAAATATCATGTTTCAATGGTTGAAGGTAGGTTTCTCGAGTTTTTCCATGTATATGTTGACATTCTTTGTGGAATGCGCTACAAGTCATTGTGGAAAAACGCAAGTTGATGATGGGCAACGGCGACTTCATTTCGCCTGTGCAAGGCAAATCCCTTATTAGCCCAGCTAACATATTCTTTTTGTGTTTCACTTATAAAGTGCTTGTCACTAATTCTGTTGTTCGCTGCTGATGAGTACTTCGGTTGGTCGGTCAAATGTCCAACTATGGCTAGAGATCACAACAAATGAAATACAACGCTTTGTCGATCTTTAAGCCAGGCATCATCAAAATTAGATTGAGGATCATTTAGATATCGAAAAAAGAGAACATTGCTGTTCCGGACGTGGTGACATGTATCTTACATTTGCCGCTAGTCGTGACCGAAGATCCGCACTTACAAACTTTGGTAGGCGTTCGCTGAAACACCGCAAGGAACAAAAAGTGACAACTTAGGCGGACATCCGGACATACGGACACGGGATGACTTTGCCCTTTCCCCGAGCCGACACCTGAAGAATCTTTTTTTGCACATGTACCTAATGTAACAGCCTATTTCTTGTAGTAGGTGTACTTTGTCTTAGTACCTCAACACTTCAAAATAGTCCATAATTCCTACTGATTTATCACACAACGGCTACGACGAATTTGTTTTTCCTTCTCGTTGCTTTTTCAGATTTGTTCACTATGTAGGGTATAACATCTAAGTATGTGGCGCGCTCTTCGGAATAGCGATGATCTGATTAGATCACACAGCCAACCGCCACAATAACCTGATTGACAGCATGCTTAAAATCCATACTTCGAATTTGGATTAATATGGCACTACGGTTGATTGATCGTAATCTAATTCATCGGATCAAAATGCACATTGAAATTATACCTTTATCAGTAATTGGTTCTGTCATTCGACAGATACCATAGTGCTCTAGAGACGATAGTGCAGTGACCCGGAATACTGGAATAAGTAAGCGTCATGATATTTGTCATCCTTGCTTACCTCAGAGGTTTCACAGCGTAGATCTGCAAAATGTCGAAGGGTCACCGGAACAAATCGCTCGTGCAATTCGTCACACGAAGCGATCTGACTAAGTACGGGATTCCAACCCCGGCCATTGATTTTGCCGTGCGCCGGTTCGCCCAAATCACATATAAATGCCAGCCCGATCTTGATGATGGCCTTTTTTCATTACTTCTCTATACTTCCAACCGTTTAATAATATATATTCATCATGAAAGAAGGGTCATACAGTAGCAAAGGTAACTATCTAATACACTTCTGACTATATCATAACTCAAGAGTCCATAGCTTCGGCAACCTTTACAACCTCAGGAACAGTAGATGACAAACAATCAACGCCACCTATTGATCCCAATAATCCAAAGGTAAAAGATATAGCGAAAATAACATTGCGATGACTAATGTGCGAATTCCCTCTAGCAATGGCCTCGGCGAAAAATCTGGCTTAACTTCAGTATCGTCTTTTTAAATTGTTTCATTGGTTACTTCTCTTCAGCTATCTACGTATGTTCCTTAATGTCGTCTAAATATGGAAATTCTAACTAAAGATATAGATCCCTGCACTTGAAGATATTCGGGTACATTTCAACACAAACATTACAGTACGTGCGCTTATACGAATATTTACCTTACTGACATGTATTTAGACTGTCAATGCTACTGTCTCATTATTCGTCATGGTTACTGGTGTGGCTGTAAGTTACACTAAAAAAGAAAACAGCTCAACTAATAGCAATCTTTTTTTCACAGCCACTTTTCTGGGCACCATTAAGTGAACGTATTGGTCGTCGGTAAGTCGATACGCGTATTTTCTAGTTTTAGACGAGTGCACTCATTATCTCCTTTGCGTGTAGATGGGTGTATATCTCGTCGGCTTTATTATACACAGTTTTTACCGTGATTTGCGCTATAGCCAATAATCTCGGGCTATTTTTTGCTATGCGTTTGCTTCAAGGCATCTGTGCATCTGCTGGTCAAGCTGTAGGTGGAGGATCTGTTGCAGATCTTTTTGAGGCGCGCGAACGCGGCAAAGCCATGAGCATTTTTATGTTGGGGTAAGCCAAGGATAAGGTTTTGGTCATGGAAACTAATACGGAATATTTATACTAGCGTTATCCTTGGCCCTGCCATTGCACCGATGATTGGTGGCTATGTCGATCAGTATCTAGGTTGGCGATGGATTTTCTACATCAAGACCATTCTCGGTGGTATTATCTTTCTACTTAATTTCTTTTTCTTGCGCGAGACGCTATATACTCCAACCTCCGATTTGCCTGCCCCTGCCACGTTGGGCGCAAAACTGGCACGCTTCAAATTTAATCCCGTAAGTTTGAGAAGAAAGAGTACACGTTCCCTAAATTTGATATTCTGTCTTTATAGTTCAAAAGCTTGGCCCTACTTCTTCGTCCTACAGTTCTATTGACCAATTTACCTATGGCTGTTACGTTTGGCTGGTTTTATTTGCTGATCACTATTCTGCCTCCTGCGTTCGGTACGAAATACGGATTTTCCACTGGATCAATCGGATTATGTTACCTTGCCAGTGGTATTGGTAACTGTAGCGGAAGTGTCATAGGCGGATTGCTCTCGGATCGCATATATAACTGGCGTGCAGATCGAAAAGGCGGCGAGTCCAAAAAGGAAGATCGTTTGTTAGCATTGTACATCGGCGTGCCTCCGATCGTAATTGGACTATTGATATACGGCTGGTCTTTGCATTATAATGTATTCTGGTTCGTGCCTTTGCTCGGCTTCTGTATTATGACTCTGGGCATGATGTATACTACCACAACTGGTACTACGTACCTTGTAGATTGTTATCTTCCTATTTCTGCTTCTGGTAAGTCATACCACATGATAAGAACCTCTTTGTCCTAAATGTCATCATGTAGTTGTATCTGTCTCAAACTTTACTCGTAACATCATGGCGATGATGTTTTCACTTTTAGCTGTACGAGTACACAGTTCTCTTGGTGACGGCTGGACATTGTAAGTTGGACCTTTCATATACTCGCTCTAATAGCTCGTTTAGTACATGCGCAGCCCTAGTTCTTTTAGCACTTTTCTTGTTGTGCATTCCTGCTGTTCAATTCAAAAGCGAAGGCTGGAGAGAAGCAGAGAAACAACGCACATGATTTTCTGATTCATACATCACACAACTAATTCTGACATCAATTTCGAAACATCAGCATTACAAATATAGAAAATAGTGAAACCCACGTTCATTTAATTCGTATAAATAAAGCATTCTCCATATACAGACACATTTTTATTCAACAATATGCCAATGACAAAGAATCTTGGTAAGCCACATGATATCAAGGTTTTTTTTTTACGGTCGTCGTCAGAGCAAATCCATCATGAACTGATGGACATTGCAAGAGAATGTACAAAGCTGTTTCACCGAGAATATTCTGAGAACGAGATAAAGGAACTTAAAGTAAAAGGTTTAAGATCATACGATTTCTCCTGATGTGGGATATCTAGGATAAAGTGGAAGCTATTGACGAACGATATAAGCAAGGCATCATTGACGATAGGGATACTAAGAATCCCCAAGATGACCCTTATGAACATCCAGGCCAGGCCCAAATCGCTGATGTACAACTACTATCCCAAATAATAGTCGTGTTGATTAATAATCGTGCTGTAGGAACTCGTAAAGATCCACAACTCTCTTCATATCTTGCTATCTCGGGGTAACAACTAGAAATTAAATTATCATGCTTAATTGTACGTAATTTTTGTTTATTGATGTGCTTATTTCGCCTTTGCAGGGGCGCTCTTCGTATAAGGAATAAATGTACGACCATCCATGTAAGGCACCAAAGGAGGGGGGACCTCCAAACCATCCTCACGTTGCCAGTTCTCCAGAAGTGCACAGATAGCACGTTCAGTGGCACACAACGTAGAGTTCAGGCAATGCACGTACTTCTTCTCGCGATCCGACATTTTCTTGACACCGCAGCGGATTTCCAGGCGACGCGACTGATAATCGGTACAGTTGCTGCAGGAAACAAGCTCCTTGTACTCGCCTTGGTAGGGGAACCAGGCTTCCAAATCATACTTCTTGGCGGCAGCATTGTTCAGGGCACCTGAAACAATAGCAACCACGCGATAAGAAAGGCCAAGCGACTTAAAGAAGTCTTCGGAATGGCTGATCATTTCGTTGAACATTTCCCACGATTTCTCGGGATCAGTCAAAACGAACTGTTCGACCTTTTCGAACTGATGAACACGGAAGATACCCCAAGTTTCCTTGCCGTGAGCACCTGCTTCTTTACGGAAACAAGTAGAGTAACCAGCGTACCTAATTAAATTGTTCAGATGCTACATCCTCGTCGTTCAAGCCAACTTACTTGATGGGCAGCTGCTCAGCAGGCTTTTCGAACCATTCATTAGCATGGAATGCAGAGATGGGTTGTTCAGAGGTAGCAATCAAGTATTTATCATCACCATCTCCCGAGACCTACAATGAACAGTTTATATTTCTGTTTGATTTCCCATGGCCAGTATTTACCTTGTAAAGTTCCTCGTCGAATTCGCTCAATTGAGCAGTCTTTGCCATCATCTCTTTTCTCATGAAGAAAGGAGTCATCAATTTCTTGTAACCGCGCTTTCCAAGGAAAGACAAGCCATAGTTGATCATAGCGAGATTAAGGTCGACACCAACGCCAGTCAAGAAGTATCCACGATGGCCAGCAACGTTAGCACCGCGCTCCTGATCGTAACCATCAAGACGAGAAAGCACTTCGTGATGCGACAAAATATCGGTACGCTTGGTTGGTGTGACATCGTTGTGGTTATAGGTGCGGATCACTTCGTTATTGTCCTATACACTATATATGAATAACCGACAAGAAAATATGGTGTTGTGTTCTTTACCTCATCCATGGAAGTGGGCACAGACGCGTGAACAATGTTGCCAATAGTGGACAACTTTGCCTTCCAGGAGTTTTCAGATTCCTTAGCCTTCACAATGAACTCCTCCTTCTCCTTTTGAAGCTGTTCCTTCTGCTTCATCAGTTCGCTGGCATCTTCCTTTGCCTTGAACTTCTTGCCAATTTCCTTTTGAATGGCATTGATTTCCTTATTCTTTTGTTCGCTCTGGAATTGGACTAGTCTGCTGTTAGCTCCACGGAAACAGCAGACAGTGGCTTCATTGTACCTTTGACCCAGTCCTTGTACTGAGCGATGATCTCGTCGACAATTTCAACGGAAGCACCGCGTCTTCGCTGCGATTCTTTGATAATTTCAGGGTTGCCCCCGCGATCCTCTAATAACAGGTTGATATCGAGCATTTTTTAAGGAGGTAAAAAAACAAAAAAAAGTTGTTGAAAAGTTTTGCGGCGAGTAAAAATCCCGACTTTTTTATTTGCCTTGTGGCGGCTTTGCGTAGCGCATACGGGATATGACTCACTGTTCCGAAATGGTCATCGCTTGCCCTGCCGCAGTCTTTTAAGTATGGCTAAATGCTACGGTTTAGATTTTTTATAACTGTACCAAATATCGTAACTGTATCACTTAATCGGGCCTATAACAACTTAGCTACCGAGCCAAACTACCAAACCCTTGATACCGATGTGGTCAAAGATAGACCTTTGATTTCTACTTAAAAAAAATTTTGGATTTGACCATGATCTCCCCAATCTATTGATGAGAAGCCCTGAGACATGGTTTAAATTCTTCGTACTGGTCACAAGTTAGGATTGCTCGTTCTTTTCTGTTATGATTATTCTACTTTATCTTTTTGCAATCTTTGCTATTCATATCTATGCTTACAAAAGCTGCAATGGTCACTCGGAGCTGTGCCAGAAATCCTATAACAAGGTGGCGTACCTTGTCACCCATGATTCTTATGCATATGGATCAAACATTGCAGCAACACAAAACGTACCTATATTAAAACAGCTTGAAGATGGAGTTCGAGGTTTAAAATTATCAGCTATTCTTTTTGACGGTGAAGTTCATCTCTGTCACACTCTGTGCGCAATTCTGGATGCCGGCCCTGCAAAAGACACACTTAATGATATTGCTACGTGGTTGCATAATCATCCAGATGAGGTGTTAACTATCATGTGGAATAATCTTTACAATTTGGATTTAAACCTTTTGGCGGAGGCCTATAGAAAAAGTTCGATCATGCCGTATGTCTATGTACATGAAGGCTCCCTGGAAGTATGGCCAACGCTTGAGGAAATGATTCAATCTGGAAAGAGGGTGATTAACTTTGTGGACGCTGGCCCCGATATCGGAGCAGTACCATGGTATTCTTCTTTCTCTTACCGATGTATATCTCTCACTCATTCACGTCAAGGTTGATGGATCAGTATTCGTTTGTCTTTGAAACACCGTATGACAATACAGATATAAATGCTTTCAACTGCACTGTGGATCGGCCCAGTGGTCTTGCCAGTACTGATAACATGATGTACGTACTGAACCACTTTCTGTACGCATCCATTGACCTTGGTTTTGAAACGGTTGAGATTCCATCGAGAGACACAGTTGCAACGGTCAATTCACAATCGCTGATCGATCACGCAAGAAACTGCACCCGCGTTTTTGGACGACCACCAAATTACATCGAAGTAGACTTTTATGACAGTGAGGAGACCTGGGCAATAGTAGACGAAATAAATGGCGTAATGTCACCAAACCGCCCACCAAAAGTAAACATTGATCAAGGTTCACCAGGGGAAACGACAAACATTTTCGATTTGTGGCGTCTAATACCAGTAAATATCCGCATTGACAACTATGCCCGTCATGAGAGGGCTCCATATCCGTTTACAATGCTTCTATCTTGGATCATTTCTCATATCCTCTTTTTGGCAATCTAAGCCATAGATACTATTTGTGCGTTCTACATCCTTACTGTAACCAAAATGTCTCGCGTAACGGCACATATTTTGGTAGCGTACAATTTATTACACAGCGGTCTATCTTGTTATTATCGGAACGGCCGTTTACAGCTTGGTTTGATTTTTTTTTTTTACTATAGTTGATTTTATCTCCTATTAGTATAAGGCACTTATTCGGATATGTAATGGTAGTTATGATCTATCCACGAGCTAATACCTCGAAATTATTTGTGAGTTGGCTAAATGCGATCGGATGCCCTGAGGGAATAATCAATATAGCTACTCAAACTGCACTACACAATCAACAACATGCATATTTATTAATCCTTTGCAACCAGATTCGTGCATTATAAAATAATAAGTAGTCTCTAAAAGGGTTTAACAACATGGGATATACCGAAGGTAGATATTAAAGTGTGTGCTATCATTGTTAAAAATTGTACAGCCCGATAATATTCTTAGACCTCTGTAAAAAAGGAAAAACAAAATTAAGTGAGGAAAAATCTCCCGTTTGTAGCGTTTCATGGACTAAACTTGCAGTTATCATCTAATTGTCACTAGGGCCTCTATTGCCGATTTTCGAAACTGATAGAAACACAACGAAAATTAGATATTTTTCCTTGCACTCTTTTGTCATGTTTACTTTTCAAAAACACTAGTGAGCGAGCGGATTATTAATGCAAACAAATGTCCAGAATCAACGTTCAAAACTCATAAAAATGACATACAGATCTGACAGGCAGCCGGAGAAAAATACAAACTCCGCCCGATTCGGACGGGCAGCAAAAAATGTCGTCAGCTACAGGGTTCGAACCTGTGCGGGCGAAGCCCACCAGATTTCAAGTCTGGCTCCTTAACCACTCGGACAAACTGACTTGTTGAGATCGTTAGAAGATACAAATTAGACAATACAAAAAATATATACTAGTAGCACAATTAATAAAAAATTTTTAACAAAGTGATTTTCTTTTCTAGATCTATAAGCTAATACAGCTATAGTATTATTATAAATACTTAATTAAAAGTATTCTATTTTTTTTATTTTTTTGCCACTGTTATCGACTTCACTGCTGCTGCTATCAATTTTACTACTGCTGCTATCAACTTCACTGCCGCTGCTATCAATTTCACTGCCACCGCTATCAATTTTACTGCCGCCGCTATCAATTTCACTGCCGCCGCTATCAATTTTACTACCGCAGTAACTGATGACATAGGCATGATCACATGTCCCAGTCATTCAAACATGAAACGTTCGCATTGTATTCAAATACGAAATGTCCACAAACAATTCATAGTACTTTAGCCTTATTTTGTATTCACTGATTTTTGTATAAATACCCTCACTATTTCTCAAAACGAATAAAATATTAGGTTACTACTGACGTTAAAACAACAAAACCGAAGTTATCTGCTTTCTTATTCAAGTGCAAAAGCCAAGGTTCTTAAAGAATATCAAGAATACAATTGTCTCCTTGCACTTCCATTAGTTATTATCAAGAAACCACCAATAATTCCTTTTTTTTTATTTCTGATTTTATTTGATTCATTTGATACCCGTAGCAAAAACTCTGCCAACAAGTTTTTTTTTTATTTTATTTTACGAATTCACTTTATTCACTACACAAACCTTGGTTCCATTTGAACGATCCAACAAGAGATCTCTGGTAATCATAAATACGACCTACTAACGATCTTTTTTTTTTAGGACCTATCAAGAGTCTTTACAAACACCTGCTATATTCGGTGTTAAAGAAACCTTTTTCTTTATCTATCTTTATCTTTCAACCGAGAGATATCCTATCTAGTCTTGGTGTTGACTCAAAAACTCACCTGGTGCTCACTTAACCCGAAACCTACCGTTATTATTGTCGTATAGCTAATACGTTGTCATGCACCGTTATAAACGGATCTTCACTATAGCTCCATATAAGGGCTTATGGATCAATCGTATTTTCTGTACAATGTAGATCTTCCCTGCTCACAGTATAGAGGCGATCAGACCATACGTCGCATGCATAATATCAACACTGTATTTATTAAGGGATAGCACATTAATAACAACACATACGTACACGGAGATCTCATATAAATACCTTAGGGATATCAATAATAATAAACATCTTTGATTCAGTCTCAAAGGATTTACCTTGTCTGATTTATCTTACCATCATATCCCTATAACACACCTATAACACAATTATAACCTACTACCCACACCTTGGTGCATTTTATCACCGAAAACCGCCTTACTCTCACAACTTGGTACACGGCCAAAAAATCGTACCTTGCGCCGCCTGCTACTACTTTTTTTGCTGCATGCTACTACTTCTATTGCCGTCCGTTACTACTTTTACTGCCGCCCGCTATCTATTTTACTGCCGCCTACTATTTACTTTACTGCCGCCTACTATTTACTTTACTGCCGCTCCGCTATCTATACTATTATCTACTATCCATTTTACTATTATCAAACTTAAATGGATACTACAGCAACTGTGAGCATTGTTAACACTTATATTTCATAAAAAATCTACACTATGAGAATCGCAAATATATTTTGTAGATGAGAAGCTATATAAGTAATAGTCAACTTATAAACAAATTGGTATATATCTTTATACCTCAATGTACCTGAAATCTAATTGACATTGGTCATTTCTTAGTCATTATAAAGTAAAAATTTATAAGAACACTACTACTTGTATAAAATCGAAGGTCAAAATAACAACAAAAGATCAACTAAAGTCTCATTGTGTTATAGGGATATGATAGTGATATAAAGCAGACAAGGTGAAATCCTTTGAGACTGAATCAAAGATGTTTTTTTATTATTGATATCCCTAAGGTATTTATGAGAGAACTCTGTGTACGCATGTGTTGTTATTAGTGTGTTATCCCTTAATAAATATAGTGTTGATATTATGCATGTGACGTATGGTCTGACCGCCTCTATACTGTGAGCAGGGAAGATCTACATTGTACAGAAAATACAATTGATCGATAAGTCCTTATATGGTGCTATGGTGAAGATCTGTTTATAACGGTACATGACAACATATCAGCTAGCTTTTATCTCTACCAAGCAACTAACATTAATCTTTTATTTTGAAATGAAAGAAAATAAATAAAAAGCTCTCAGATTAGTATGTTTATGTAACGTCATTGTGAGAATATCAGATAGGTTGATCCGATATTCCGGAGACGGTGTTTTACGGTTGAACAAACATATTTAAGGGCTTTGCTGCGCGATAGGCTTATTCTCCATTCACAATTTACGGTACCCATTCGGATTCTTTCATTGCAATCAAAATGCATAAAGTCGCTGCTACCGGTTTCAATTTGCAGGCTGATGCTTACGGTAATGTCTGATTTCACAAAATCTGGATGTTAAATGCACTTTGGAACAGCCGATACTCGACCTTCTTATCCAGAGGCTGCGTTAAAGAAAATCGAAGAAATTGTACCGAAAGGTTCTCAGGTACTCGACTTGGCAGCAGGCACAGGTATTATGACAAAGCTTCTGGTGGCCTCCGGCTATCAAGTTACTGCTGTCGAGCCTGTGGAAAATATGCGAAAAAAGTTGCAAGAATTGCTCCCTGGATTGCTGTGCCATGATGGAACTGCCCAGAATATTCCTCTATCTGCTGAATCTCAAGATGCTGTCGTAGTTGCCCAGGCGTTCCACTGGTTTGACAACATTGAAAGTCTGAAGGAGATCCACCGAGTTTTGAAGCCCGATGGTCATCTTATTCTGATCTGGAACATGGAATCTCCTAGATGTGCCTGGGTTGCTCGGTTGAGAGAGTAAGCAAGTCTTATGTTAACCATAGCTCACGTTGGAAAAAGAATTTATGAGAAATTCGATGAGACGGCTCCGCAGTATCGTCGAGGTCGTTGGAGGCAGGTGTTTGAAACAGATGCCGCCAAGTCCCTCTATGAGCTTCCGCTGAACAAGGCACAGTTTGCCAACGATTTCCATGTAGAAAAAGACAATGTGTGGCGTCGTATCTCAACAAAGAGCTATATCGCCGTTCTTTCTGAAGAAGAGCGACAAAAGCTAAAGAAGGAAGTATATGAAATCATAGAAGATCCAGAGGGTGGGTATGACGGATTGTATCCACACGACACTGACTTAGTGTGGGCAAAGAAACGCCTGTAATCTTTGTAATACACACTTTGTCGAAAGATAAAATCATATAATAAAAATCATCTGTTATGTTTATCATTGTGTAAAAAAGCTTAGACCATCATGGCTATTATCAAGTGACAAGCTCTTTCTAGAACAATAGTGACCATGGGGTGATAGTCAAGGATATGCTCTCGTAAAAGGACAGTTCATTGAACTTGAGCCAGCATAGCAGCATCTGATAAATTAGGCCAACATGTTGCATCTATTTTGTGCCCACTATTCTATCTATTCTATCTACTAAAACTTCCAGCTGAAAGAAACTGAGTTGTCTGACTTTACACGAAATCAGTTTGATGCACCGATAGTAGCCATGTATATCACATAGATTGGAAAAAGAGATACCAAGCCAATATAACATATGTTGTCGGTTTACCTTTGAAGCGTCTTCCTCCAACTCTCTGGTCTGAATAAGCGCGAAATAACAGCCGTTTCACCGCAAAATGGCCTGGACAGATCTTGTTGTCAAACGTTTAGAATATGATGATTCAAAGTAACATTTCATCGTTGTTTTACACGGAGGGGATCTCATCCATCGTTAACATCAGCGATGTCAAATGCCTCGCACCTTAAAACTTTTTCCGACGCGTCAACGAAATAGGGAGCTGCGCCTTTCAAGCAGCAATCCAAAACGTAGCCTCAAAACTTTCGGTAAGCAACGAGCAGAGTGTCCCAATTCAGGTTACTCCAGCTCATTCTACTCGTCCTGACTATTTATCTGATCATTGGATTGCGCCGTGATCCAAACTCAGAAAAATGACAGCGCTGTACTTACCAATGTTGCACAGTTATAAACCTTTCATCAACTGTTGTAAGTACAGCCATCTATTTGGCTACGTAGATTGCCGTGCAAAGCAACAGTACTTTTCTTACGTTCAAAAATTGCTTTTATTTTTATGGCCGTGAGCGCTGCATCAATCCAGTAGTCAGTTCTAACCTGGGTTTGGAGAAGGAATGACACAAAAAAACTTTTTATGGGCAAAAGAGAAAAAAAAAGGAAAGACGTGCAGGAAATGGTGCTATTAAATGAAAAAAAAAGGCGAGGAGAAAAAATAAAACTGGAAAAACCAGACTATGAACAGAAATCATGATTCTAGGGAAGTTGCGCGAAAGACAGCTTAAATGGCATTGGTGAGAAGACTTCGTGGGCTTCCTTCAATAGCCCGTGTTTTGCTGTGTGTGCTAAAAATGGGAACATTTGTGCCACGGCAGTCAAGTGGCAATTTACCAAAGACAACGTCTTCAGCCGCTATTTTTAAATCTCAAAAGATGGCAATTTGCCTTGTGTAGCCACAGCTCTTGATTCTCTATAAAATGACGGACCAGATTGCTACATCGTTTTTACGGCTTTTCTTATTTTAAATATGGCAAACCTTACCAAGCTTTTGCTCGTGCTCACCGTCTTTACTTTGGCTCTATTGCAAACTGCATATGCCAGTATCTATAACCAGCTGACATATATTAAGATTGTTTCGCCCTCCCAGGGTCAAGATATTCGCGCTGGCCAGCCCCTGAAGATCCAATATAATATGCTACCGCTTCGTACGTACAAGTTGTTCAGCCTACTTTGTTTAATCCTTTATGTGCAGACGAGCAACAGCAGGGTCGAGTTAAGAGTCTGAAAGTCAACTTCTATAGCCGCACTGGTTCCAAGAAGTCGACCAAGTTAGCAATCATCGACGGGAATGCGTATGGATATTCATTTTTGCGTTGTCTTTTCTGAGTACTAATCTTTGTGTTACCAGCCCCATTGTCTCAAAGGAGAATACCGTCATGACACACACCAAAGAGTGGATTGTCCCTCAGAGTTACAAGCCAGGATCCTACGCTGTCGAGTTCGCTGAGCAGATTTATTTCCGCCGTAGTAACCCTAACAATCCCTTTAACGCTACCGAAACCGTTTTTGTGAATATCGTCGATTGAACAATTTCTTGAACGTTTAAAGCCTTATTTGTCAAGACACGAAATTCATCTAATATAGAATTTTGAGTTGATGCCAATACATACATCCTTTTTTATTGAACAAAAGTCCAAAGAGATAGTTGCCATTCCTCTATGGAAAGAGGAGAAGATACATGCACTTCCAATCAAAGTTGTGATGTATGGCCTTTCTGTTTATTCTTTTCTGCGATATGGGTAGTCCGCGGATTTGCATAAAATCTTGTATTCTGCGCATGGCGAAAAAACGTCAAACTGACAAATACAGCCAATGAAGTGTAGCTGACGGGGATAATTTTTATTTTTCCTATCATGGCGATGATAACCATAGGTCTGATTAGAGTTAGAGTTCTGCATTTACGAGAATAACTTTGAGTAAGATCGTATTCATCAATACAGAGGTGTTGCATAGTTTCAATATCCACATTTCTCAGGTTTATCTGTGTTAGTATTATTCCTAAGCAGTATATGTTTTTGCAGAATTGATGTAAACTTCTGCGCAAAGATGTTCAGTTATACACTAACTCGAAAGAGTCAGGGGTAGATATTAGATCAGGCACTGTGTCGGTATGTCATGAGCTTACCGTAGTATTCCTATCCTAATGAATAGGGATCACTGACACACCGGAATCGGTGACCGCGCTGTCTGTAATGAGATCCAGTCTAAAGCTACTAGTGGTGACCGTTTCGGGTTGAATACTGCCTCATTAACAAGCTTGTAGGAAGTATCAGTCTGTAATTGAAGCTAAGATGGCTTCACTCGCTACTAGTCTTTTAATAATAATATTAATAATTGTCTTTTTATGGAAACGAACCAATATCCTTAAACATCACGCTTCGAGGATAGTATTCTGAGAAAAGTTGACCAGTAAGTAGAAAAAAATATTTTTTTCAGAGTGGTGATAAAATGAGAGAGATAGTTCATAACAATGTAATTGCCGATGCCAACTGCAAGAATACAAACAGAAGAATACTTTACATTTCGTGTTCCGTGCATCCGATATTTCAATGGTCACACAAACAGACGACGCCTTATTGCTTGTGTTTTCACTCATGCTTGTTTTTCAGTCTACTGTGGACACCATACTACACGTACCAATACGCCGACCAACAAATCCTGCCCATCAAGTTCACCAACTCAGAGGGGAATATTTGTAAGAAATTGCACGTAGTCGTACAGGGTACACACATGAAGCGTAAATCGAGGACTTGGCACTGGATTTTTACTCTTGATCTAAGATAGCACTTATAGGGAATCTCATCTGCATTCAAAGCATATATATTACTTTGCTAAGCACTGAAAGTAAAGTATTTCAAACTTCATAAAGTTATGAATTACTACTGGCGCAGACCTTTGTTTTGCAATTCAATTGCCTTCGGAGCTTTTACGTATATAGTTTTTACCCGAAAACGTGCTTTTGTGATTGTGTGCAAGTTAAACAATCGTTTGTGTATCAACGAATCCAAGTCTTTAGACATACAACGCAGAGAATTGACAGCAAGGTGTTAAAAGCGCCGCGAAATACTTTAATTGCAGGTACACAGGTTCGAGTTACATTTTCTTTTGTTCAAATGGAATTACGCCATCTTATGATATGATCTTTGTACTGATTTAAATGAATTTTAACAAACGCAAAGCAAACGAGGGGAAGTTTAGTAAGACGTAGGAGTTTAACAATAAATGATCATAATTTTACCAAATATACAAAGTAAATTGAAAATCTCGGTCTGTTTAAAATACGAAGAATTCGTTATTGTAGCAGGACAATCCGTTTGTTACAGTTACAGCATTGACCAAACAAATGTGCAGGACATCGCGAGTCACCGCATAGGAAAAAAAAGAAGGAAAAAAGAGTTTCGGCGTCGGAGAGATTTTGTAACGTGTCAGGCACTTTTTCCTTTTTCCCTTTTTTTTCTTTGTTTCGAAGCGTAGACATTACATTTGTGCCGTACATGAAATTTACATTGCCGTTTTGCGGTTGTGTAAAGCATCCAGAGGTTAGCAACATGAAATGTGTTTGTCCTCATTCGCTAAACGAGAGTAGTACAATGCCCATCCGTTGGAACTGGATGCTTGTCTGAGGGAAACGTACGTTTCAGTGTTAGCGTAAAGACTGGGACTGACAGTAAATTTTTAGACTATTTGACGCTATTTTACCTGTCTTATTCTTACTAGTGTCGCTTACCCTCAATGTTGGCCGACGGTTTCGTGCCTGGCGAAGGGGCGCCTTTCATATACCATCCGACATGGATTATCTACGACTGCCGACGACGAAACAAGCCGCGCTTCTCCGTCGCAGTTTACTACTATTAGTCTTAATTCTGCTAGAAATAAGTAGCTGGGCCTTTCTATTTGCTTGGCGTTTGGAGAGTGCAATCCTTGACGGTCCTAGCGCATCCGTTGCTCAATGTGGGGTTTCTCCCCAGCAAGTAGTGGATCCTGGCATCGCGTTGATCCCCCGAGTGAGTGCACGTCATATGCTGCCCAAGACTGTGTTTAACCACCATACCCAAGATCTATATTCTGATCCTGGTCATCAAGTCATTCACGACACCGTCTGATCCTGTTGCACCGTCGAAGTTTACGGTATACAATCCGCATTTCCTGATGTTCTACTCCATAGCCGTTTTGTCGGCCATCTTGCGTTGCTTTTCCTATTTCATCACTGCCTCCAGTGACACCTGGCATGCATCCTCGACTATTGAGAAGTCATTCGCCGCGATTGACTTGGTAATCTGTCTCGCCTTGTGGACAGTAAGTGCAACTACCCCTGCCGAGCTTGATCAGGGAGAACTAGTGGATTTTGATGATGACGACGACGGTGTTCTTGTGCTTCATGATGGGCGCGTAGTGCGTAACGTAAGTGGAGGGATGGTATCTCAAACAGAGTGATAATGGGTGCTTCAGGGACGTATATTGAGTCTTGAGGCAAGCGCATCGCCGCTCTCTTCCATTACGTTTGGTTGGATGAACACATTGTTGTACAAAGCGTACATGAAACCATTAGGAGGGGACCAGTTGTGGGCTTTGCCGTTACGTTTACGGGCGCAGGACAATTACAGACACTTCAGCAATGTTTCTGGCAATCTAGTGATGCGTATCTACCTGGCCAACAGAAAAACCGTACTATTTCAGTTCATCACTGCTGTCTCTGCTGTCATCTTTCACTATGCCAATCCATTCTTCCTACGCAAACTACTAAATTACATTCAAGACCCACAAGGGCAACCGAAGGACGTCGGCTACATGTACTGCCTTGCAATTTTTGTTTGCAGCGTGGCCAGTACCGTGATAGCTTCCCGAACGCTACTTTGGGGTCGTCGATGGCATGTCACAATGACGAACATGCTCAACTCCGAAATCTATGCGCATGCCTTGACGTTGAGACATACGGCAAGCGTTCCAATGGATCGGACCGAGAGCGACTACGACGTAGATGAAAATTCACCGAGCAAACGAGCGAACTTGATGAGCCAGGGTACAGAGCGTCTTGCAGAGCTTGCCTCTTATTTACATGTGAGTCTAACGATGTCGGTGGGAAACCAACGAATCTCATTTGGCGTAAATGATCCACTAGATATTTTATACTTGTCCGCTGGAGATCACCGTTGGTGTTGTGTTTTTGTATCAAATCCTTGGAAACGCTTTTCTAGCTGGTTTGATTGTGATGGTAGTCGCTCTTCCATCGACACACTACATCAACAAACGATTGTATCTCGTTCAGAAACAGCTGACAGAAGTCAAGACATGGCGTATCCGGTTGCTAAAAGAACTATGCGAAGGCATCAAAACCACAAAGTCATTGGCTTGGGAGCGTCGTTGGGAACAGGTCATTGCAGTAAGTATTTCCCGTTTGGATATTCTTTCTGTGCCTTTTACTTATTTCCTGTAACAGAGTGCGCGTGATGATGAACTGGTGCAGTTAATCAAGCTGTATACGCAAAATGCAATCCTGGGCCTCATATGGTATGCAACGCCTGTCTTTGTTACTACCATCTCGTTCGCGTGGTACACGCTTGTCGAACATAAGACACTTGACGCTAGGTAAACACTTCAGCTTTTTTGTAAGTTCCAGTCGTTGATGGATGATCTTCACCTTTATAGCACCGCATTTGTGAGCATTGTATTATTTGGTATGCTTCGGGATCCCCTCAATGTGATGCCACAGGCGTTTATGGCATACAATGACGCAAAGGTCAGCTTGGGACATATCACCGCATTCTTAAACTCGGGAGAAAAGCGCCATTCTGATTCCGATTCTAGCAACCCATACGATGTCACTAGCTATTCGTATGAAGAGCAAGTTAAAGTCGGATTTAGTAGTGGTGTCTTCCAATGGCATTACAATGAGACTGCAGAGCGTGATAAAACGGCGTTACCGGAATCTGGAGAGTCCTTCCCGTTTAGCCTAACCATACCTACGTTTGACTTCGCGACTGGCAGTCTTTCTGTCATCACTGGACCGCGACATAGCGGGAAGTCAAGTATACTCTACGCTTTACTGGGTGAAATGAACACGTTATCGGGTCATTCTTTGTTACCCTCGCGTTTTCTCACGCCACGAACCGGTTTCGTCAGGGATCAGTTGAACCGATCGTTGTACGCGTATAAGGTTGCATATGTTGCACAAACACCTTGGATTATATGCGGAACGGTCCGTGAAAATATCCTCTTTTCTGAGCCCTGGGACGATGCCCGGTACCGCGCAGTACTGTACCAATGTGATCTGCTGCGTGATCTTTCTTTGCTGGAAAATGGGGACCTCACAAGTGTAGGCGAACGCGGCTCCTTACTCAGTGGTCAGTCGAAGCTTGCCTACATAAGTTAGCGCTCCAATGTATTTACCCTATATCCGTTCTAGAAAGCCAAAAGCAGAAAATTTCGCTTGCGCGCGCAGTGTATTCTCGGGCCAAGACTGTATTAATCGACGATATCTTTGCCACATTGGACAAACCTGTTGTTGACTCACTCATTGAAAAATGTATCAGGGGTGAGCTCATGCAATCACGTACTGTTGTACTGGTGACCTCGACAACGGATGTTTGGGTTCGTGATGTCAGTCTCTTGGTCTATGTCAATGAAGGATGTGTTTCTACGGTGGAGCATGTAGCAGCTTGGATCGAGTCGAACCCTTCATGCACTGCAGATGGATCAATGCATGGAGCAGAGAAAGATGACGTTCTGGATAATCTGTTTGCTAGCGACAGTACGTTTGCTGACGAAGATTTTTTTGACGAGAGTTCGGTGATGCGTGAGCCTGTGCGTTGTGCAGAGGATGGTGAGCATGAAGTGCGCCGCTCGAGAGGTACAGCCTACGCCGTCTATTTCGCAGCTTGCGGCGGATGGCAGTTCTGGGTATGTGCCATCGGCTTCACTATCTTAGCTCGCCTAGCAAATATATCTGAAAGTTATTGGCTAAAGGAAGGTAACATAGCCGCGGTGCTTTTGTTGCGAGAGAGCATAAAAAACTCATAACCAATCTGTAGGTATGGGCCATGGCAAAACCCATCAGCACAACAAAAAATGTAGCCGCAAGTGAATCCATGTCAATCAACCACTACATCATGATCTACCTTGGTCTTTGCCTATTGACTGTTGCTTTCAACTTTGTACGTACTGTGATTCAGTACCGCGGATCCCTGCGAGCGTCCAATGGACTCTTTCTCGGGCTCTTACGGGCGGTGTGTCGTGCTCCTTTGCAATTTTTCGACGCTATGCCATCCAGCGATATTATGAACTTGTTTAGCAAAGACATCGAGACCGTAGATTCCACACTTGGCTGGCACGTCAACTTTTTGCTGCAAACCGTCTTCGGCGTCATAGGTGTAGTGACCACCATTGGTATCATTTTGCCGGAGTTTCTTGTGGCCGGCATCTTTGCAGGTAACGGATAAAGATCCGTGTGTGTATTTACTCATAGCGTGAGCAGCCTTGGTCTATTGCTACATCGGAACGATCTATATCCGGGCTTCACGAGAACTAAAGAAACTCAATGCGGATAGCAGGCCTCCCATCTATTTTCTGTACACTGACACGTTAGCTGGTTTGACAACCATTCGAGCATACGGTGAACAGTGGTCGATGATGAAAAAGATGTTTCATCTTCTAGACGATAATATGCGACCTTTCTATACGTTATGGACAACGAATCGGTAAGTATTGCATGACCGAGGTACATGACATAGATTGACAAGCAGGTTTCAGATGGCTTTTTATCCGTGTAGAAGTGCTTGGTGCACTTTTGTCCTTATTCATCGGAGTCTTGCTAGTTTACAAGATGGAAACCATGGATGCAGGTCTTGCTGGCATTGCGTTGACATTTGCTACCAGTCTACTGGAGTACATTTACTGGTTGATGCGGCAGTCCACCACGATAGATATGCATTTTGAGTCTCTTGAACGAATTCATGAATTCAGCCACATGCCTCAAGAACCACCAGGAATTGTGGAAGGTTCCCGGCCGCCTGCTGCTGTAAGGAAAAAAAAAACCATAAAAACTGTTTTCTGAAAACAAATTATAGTGGCCAACAACAGCGGTGATTCAAGTACGGGACTTGATGGTGGGCTTTGGCAACGAAGAGGATCCGATTCTCCAACATGTATCCTTTAATATCCTTGCAGGAGAAAAGGTTGCCGTTGTGGGAAGAGCTGGCGCGGAGATCCATGCGCTTGTGTCATGCCTCTTCCGGTTCATGGACCCTCTCCGAGGCTCCATCAAAATCGACGGAGTCAATATTGCTTGGGTATCTGTTTTCAGCGTACTTTTTTCCGGGAAAATCTAATCGATGCAGCTAGATTGGTGTGGAGGACCTGCGATCAAGAATTACATACATCTCTAAAGATGCATGGCTACTCAGTGGAACGGTATAGAAAAAGCTAGTGTTTCGATCATGGTCTGACTAGAAGTCATCTAGGTTCGCAGCAACCTCGACCCTTTTGGAGAATACGATGATTATGAGCTTTGGCAAGTGCTTCATCGGGTGCATCTTTCTTCTGCAGCTGAAGAAGTACAAGGGGAACACTCGGCCAGGGCTGATGTCATTGTTGATCTTGATATGGACTTGGGGAAGGATGGGATAAGGCTTGCCGTTGGCGAGCGGCAGCTACTTTGTATAGCTCGTGCGCTGTTGCGAGATTGCACAAAGCTTATTGTGTTTGAGGAGACGCAGGTGGGGTCAGCAGCGATGGAGAAGATATACCGTGTTATACGAGAGGAATTTGAAGAATCGGTAGGTGGCCTGTCATTTAGATGCGTAGCTAACATGTCGCTAGACGTTAATAACGATACCCTATCGGCTACAAAGTGTGATGCGATATGATCGGGTAGGCTTTACAGGTGATGAATTTGCATTGCTTATCAACAATCTTTCAGGTTATGGTGTTTGATCAGGGTGCCCTTGTGGAATTTGAGAAACCCACAGAGCTTTTAAACGACAGTCAAAGCCTGTTGAAAACTTTGGTTGAAAGGACAGGAATCACAGAGGATGATCTCGGTAGTAACGATTGAGTCGTTTGATAAATATCTTTATCTTGTGCCAAGGTGCTTATATACTATGTATTGCAATGATATCTTTATACAGTTTTAAATAAATTTTGTGTCCACGACGTGCCAAACTTGCGCTAAGGAAAAAAATAAAAATTGGACATCCGTGAAAGCTTAGTGCTGCATTAACGCAAAAAAAAAAACTACATCGAGTGCAATGATCATTTGAACGGGTGCGAGATGATATGCATAATTCTGTGATTTCGTCCAAAAGATCATAACAAGTGTTCCATTTTCTGTGTCAATCCAGGCATAAAAATTATCACGCGACATTTTAGAAAGGAAGGATAGGTGCCTTCGATTTGTGTTTATTGTATTGAAACAAGAACCTCCTTCTAGTAGCCATTATGAGGAACTTTTTGACGTTGTATCAGCCGGGGTTGCGTTTACTGGCTCTTGCTAGCCTCGAGAGCTTCGAGCTTGGCGTAGTAGTTGTCACGACGCGCAATCTGGGGAAGATGGTGCTCTCTCCACCAGACCTCACCGGCAACGTAGCCGATACCGAGACCCATGAAGATGTTGAAAAGGACTTGCTTGCGGAATTTGCCAGTAATGGGAGCAATCATTGTTGTTCTTGCAGGGATAGAGTGGGGAGAGTAACCACAAGGAAAAACAAAAGACAGGGTTATTTACCAGATGCGGGTTGAAAATCTGAAGCCCGCACACCAAGCCACAGGTTAGATGACGTAGCAGTAACTGATGCTTGCGCTGATTGGCTGATCAGTCGGATGATTGACATTATCACCTGTTGGTTTTCAACAGTCTTTCGGGAACAGCCTCTTCTCCAAAAACTAATATCGCGTTTCGTGAGATTTCATAATACAGATGGTACAAAGAATTGACAGTTTATGGAGTCATCCATTATCGAAAATAGTGTACTTGATTTCCTTTTGCCATCGAATGCTTTGAGTGGTGCCTATCACGTTGGCTGTTTCGAAGCAATAGATCATCCTTTCCCCGCTTACTCGGGTGTTTTGAAATAAATAAGTATATTTAACTGTGATCCTACAAATAAGCAGCGCCATGGTCAATTTAGTATGGAAGTAAGCGTTAACTAGCTGAAAAAAGTTTTCAAAAGAGACGTGATCTTGTGGAGGACCGCATGGATGTTGATGATATGTGTTCTGTAACCAGGGATAGTTACAGTTGTTAGTGCAGACATGTCATATCGTTTCATTTTTCAATTCTACATTAGAATCAGTTGGATTTCAATGGCATGATAGGCTGCTGTGTCAACCATCGGTGTACACCATATGCGGTCACTTTTCATCTGTAAGGTTGTCTTATTCGATTATCAGCACATTATTGACGTTTGATGCACAACATCATGTATTTATGAAGTTAGGTAAGTATCTTTCATTGAGTGCGTTACAGGATACGCTATGAGTACGACATTTGTTACATACCAAAGCAACCTCCCTTGTATATGTGCGCTAACATTAACTGCTTGATAGGAATCGCGAGCGTTTTCATGTCGATACTAGAGTCATTGGACGTTAATTATAATGCTCCTTTTTCGCTCGTGTCAAAATGTAGGAACATTAGCTGAGGATACATGCGTTAGGGGGTCTAGTGGAATATTATGTACTCGGTTCTAATAGCAAACGTTGAGGTCCGATCGCATCACTGCCCAGTGCTGTAGATATCACTTCCTTTACAGGCTTCTGCTGAGGCATCGGAAAAGAGCCTTCCATTGGTGGATGAGACAAATCTGTATTGACTTCAAATAAATCTTTAAAGTTGCATAAGTTGGAATATGGTCATTGTGCTTGGATAAAATATTTTAGTCTCGAAATGTTCATTGCGCCAGTGAAACTCTATCAGTATGCGTAACAACGTTTTAGAAGAGTATAGTTCATCTTAAAACAATTTGTTGGATGTTCATATACAGTTTTTAAGTGAAAGCCATTGTATCTGGTTGCGCCTTTATTTGTTATACGGTGTGGTGCTTGTAGATAGGCATGCGGCTGAGAGGTTACATATGTCACGACATGATCTTTCAGGGCGTTCCGTTTTGTGTATGTCTTTGTTGTCTTCAAACAGCTTCTGTGTAGAAAGGATATGGTCTGCACCATAAGAAAAGTACAGGATCCAAGTAGTAGTACGACAATGCCATATTAAAGAGAAACTGTGAAAGGTGATTACAAAGTCTTTTCATCATCCTGCCTCACCTCCCAACGAGAAAATATCTCGTGCAGCGTATTCTTCTCTAGCTGCACATGTATACGTACATCCATCCGCTGTGGCCATAACTATATGCCATATTCATCTCGTACCGTCTATCTGGTAAACGCATGGTTAGCATGATTTGTTGGATTTGCAGAGAAGATTTCAGAATTGTGGAGCCAATCTTTAGGGCATTGGCGCCAAAAGTACATTTCTTTTTCGTCTAAGATTAATAGCTAATCAACAGTTATAATGGAGACAAAAAAAATGTATTGGGTTTTCTCTGCCGCAAATGAAGTTACTTCATTCTTCACTTCAGAGAAAAACGTACATTTTGAATGCGTGAGGTGATTGTGACATGAATGTCGATGCAGACCACAATCATCCTAATCCATTTCTGCAGATTTCGCGCTATCAAGTCTCTTCCAACTAGTCGTGACGATAATGCATAAAAGCGCCTTCTATATACACACGTGTCTGCTCCAAGCTTCATATGCTGTGTTTTCTTCTCCGTTTACGTATATCCCCTTTTCAAATTACATGAGGGGTTTGTCGCCCAGGAGCGCGGAGCACAATAAGCTGTTCCAATATCTTAAAATGAAAGCAACAGTAATTGCTGTTGATGAGTGTTTGTAACGTTTTATTAATTGGTTTTGTTGCACGAGAAAGTATCTCTTGACCAAGTTCATTTTGTCCCGATGCCTTATGCGTTCATGATCAATTTTTCTTCCGCCCCCTTTTTTTGTTACAAAGATCTTTCAGTGCTGCCAAGTCCATACCACTCGGTTTAGAGTAAGTTCATTGTCTATGGCTTTAATTTGCGATCAATTGTTTTAAAGTTTATGTGTCCGTGAAGCATCGATAATATATTGACAAGCAAAAAGCCATACTACTGTACACGTTGGTTTTAGATACATAACGATTTATTGTGTCATTTCTTTCAAGATGGTCAATATGGAAACAAAATCGTTTTTTTTAAGTTTGCATCAGCTGATGCAACTTGACAAAGAACCAATCTTGTCAACAACAGTTTCCATTTTTTTCTTTCTTTCTTTTTTGTCGTGTTACAAAACCTATTCACTTTCCTACATTCTGAGAGGTCCCCGAATCCGTTGCTATTGATCTTACCTCCGCTTCTCTACAGGATCATGTTATCTTGTACATTCCCATGGTATTACTTGCGGCAGATTGTAGCTAACTGCGTTTTCACGCGTCCGCAGATGTGACCATACCCGATCCGATTGAAGAAATCGGCGAAGGTGTGGATTGTCATAGAAAGACAATGTATATGTCCGTCTACCGACAGATCCGAAAGAGATGTTACAAAAACCCTAGCCACACTGGAGCTTGAAAATCAACAGTCTATCTGGTTTCAAACATCCATTTTGATCGCGAAACCCGCAAGCCTCTTTCGAAAAAAAAAAAGGGCCTGCTGGTAACACAAAATATTTAATTTCCGCCACGGTGGACCGGATGGCTTCACGCGATGTTCCGTAGTTCATTTGCCTCTCAATTTAAGTGCCAGCGTTCGTCTGATCTATTACCCTTTAGTACACTTTGTGATTTAAATTGGTTTACTTAATTAAGTCGAGACTTCACTTGTAAATGGCCTGTGTCTCAGATAAAAAGGTTTTACTGCTATTTAGATAAGCGTTGAATCCACCTGACCTATTAAGATGTCCGAATTACGAGTATGGTTATTTTTTTTCCTTTTAAAAGAGAAAAAGAGCATGCTCGGTTGCAACGGAAATCTGCCCGGTACACGAGGAGGAGTTGTACTCTTATATAAACAAAGATGCAGGAACAGTAATATTATTTAACGATTATATATCCTTGAGGCCTATATATTTTTTTGATTTATGACAGATGACGTGAAATTTTATGGTTAGAGAAATCGGGAAAGTTATATGTTTCTACACGTGGTTTTAGGTACATAGATTTAAGAAATTTGTTGTTATACAAATTGAATGTATATATAGTTGTATTTACCTACTATGATAAATAGGTAGGATGAGACAACACTATCAGGGTATATTGAACGTGGTGAGATGGATTTTGTAAGGACTCGTGGTGAAACAGTGATCTGAAAAGGTGCTCCTATTTTTAGAAGGAGCTTTTTTGCGGTTCCCAGTTCATTCGTCCCTGTCTCTCAACCTAGAACATTGACCCCCTTTTTTTTTCTTATTTTTTTTTTTCTTTCTTTCTTCCTTTTTTTTTTTTTTCTTAACTGATTATCATCTTTCTCTCTTTCTCTTCTTCTTCTTCCCTCTCTTTTCTTGCTCCTCATTTCCTGACGATTTACTGAGGGAAAATAGCACAAGTGTATCATTTTTCCTCCATTAAAAAGAGTTTATTTGCGTGCAAATGGCCGCCTTCGACTCACGGCGCCGATCATTCTTTTCTGTATTATGGATGATACTCATCCTTATAATATCTATCGCGCGGGCGCAAGATACACCAATAATATCAGCAACAGCAACTATCCCCTGTACGAATGAAGCCAATTGCTCCTCTGTCGTTGTCACTCCAACTGCTACCCTTAACACAACTTCAACCAGTACAACGACTACTTCCATTTCCGCCACCAATACCGTCAATGGCACGAGCACAAGTGTAACTCCCATTACGAATAGTAACAGCATTCCTTCTTACACCACCCCCATCACCTACATGCCAGCACCCTCTGTCAACCCAACAGGATGGAACGCAAACTCTAATACGCCACAACCCGACAACGAAAGTTGGCTTAAAAAGAATAATCGATATGTGTTTGTCATCGTCCTTGGTCTACTGTTCCTTGCGTTGATCATTTGGTATATTGTCAAAAGTGTGCGGGGCATGCAGAAACGATTGGAACGCGAAAATCAAGCCCAGATGCTTATGATGCAACAAGCCACGGGTGGTGCTCGCATCATCCCGGAATCCGAAGGATATAAGATGGCAACGTTACCTCCGCCCGCTCAAGCATCGTCTTCTCCTCCTCCTCGCTATTAATTTTGTGTAATATATACTGTTTATTGATCCATTCATTACGCTAACTCTAAAATAAATCTGAGTCCATGATGGACCAAGAAGAAAAAAAAAAGTGAATGTGCTCGGTTAAAACAACTTACATGAACTTGGTCCCACACGGACGCAGAATTTATTCGTACAAGCATAAAAAAAACCCACCTCCGATATACTTTGAATGTATGTAACCTTGCTTACCCCCGAAAAGTATTCTGCCCAAAACCATGCCCCGCATGATGCCGGTAAGGGTGAGGGCGGGAGAGGGGAATTAGTGGCCATTCTTAAACACATTGCAGAGGTCTTGGATTAATACGGCACCTGGCGAAGCTCGTTACACAATATAAGGAAAGGTAGGCGAACTAGATGGATGGATGGCATTTTACTTTGTTTTTGTGAAACAGGGAGTATCTATGACCAAGCCGAGTCGGTAAATAGGGTATGAAAGCTAGAAAAGGGACAGAAAACACGAATGGTCAATAAGAAATACTTACCCGGAATATAAAAGAGAAATAAAACCGAAAAAGAAAAAAAGCCTATCCTTCCTTTCAAATAATTTTCCATCGACCAAAACCTAAAATCACAGTCCATGTCTTCGTGATCGTTACTCGAATAATACTTCTTCCATTTATAACCCAACACTTGCTGTTGCATTAATATGAAAAGAGCTACCTAGTGCAAGTTTCATTTGGGAACCAACTTTTAAACGGATGCAAAAATTATATGCAAAGGTCTATATGTTTTAGGAAGGGATGACCAGGGTCACCCAACTAAGATTTGTGTGGACTGTTCGAGAACATGACCCGTCCAATAAATGTTAATGTCGCTATTTCAAAACCCATGCTACTGCCTTGGAAATCACTACCACATGTTAAATTGCCCATACCGATTGTTATTTACGCTGCTAGAAGTTGGATTGGATCAGCTCTTAAAAAAAAGATCAATCCACTTGGAAATATATTTTTCCATCGAAATTGAATCCTCAGTCTGGTTTTGGCACCCTTACCCTGAGAATAACCTTGCGTCGTAAAAGAAAAAAAAATCGCAACAGTCGATTCGCGTAGATTCTATATATTAAATATTCTAGGTTGAGAGAAAGATAAACTAGATAATAAGCTCAGAGACATTTAAGAGGGGAAATCTAGGTGTAAATAGCGTACAGAAAGAAGATACATCTCCTCCAATAAGCAATATCGCGTTTCATCAAGGTTGACAGTACAAATTGTGCACAGAAACCTCAAATATAGCGCCGTTGGTTTCTGATAATAGTGTGCAGCTACCAGCAAGAAGGAATTACATTACTTTAAGGTTTATAACAAATGAACCCCGTTGGTGTCCGCTTTTGATCCATAAGCTTGTCTTTGAATTTTTGCAGAGCTTTTCCCGTAAGCTTTTCGTTTCTTGAAATTTATAACGAGTTCGACATCCATCTTTGTTTTTATAATATACTTTAGTACTATCATAGCCGAATATCAATAATCACGTTTGATGCGACATTATGATTCCGGGAGTATTAAACATAGGAAAAAGATACAAGAGAAAGAAACAGACTCAAAATATTCTGGCTAAGCTGTGGTTACATCCCTGGTCAGCAAAAAAAAAAAAAAAAAAGATCATTCTTACGAAATCTATCAGCTGTTTCATTCGTGAAACGTAGTCTCTTTAATCCATTGGCTTGCTTTACTAAAAAAAAAAGTATGCAGCAAAATTTTTTTATTACTGGCACCGCCGGCGCATAATGTGACCAAGGTCCCTATCATTCATGACAGACAAAGTAAATTAGTCTGTCGATAGATGCGTCGGGACCTATATTTTCCTATAGAAAGATATAATGGCCATCATTGAATTACACATAGACTTGACTGTTTCTCGTAAATAGCCTGTTCTAAAGAAGGAGTTGTTCGACAAGTCATTTATGAAAGATGCAATGACATCTTTTGTGCTTGGTATTAATACTGGTGCGATTGACACGCTTCATTGTAGCCAGATACATACGCCGTATTTGCGCATTATATATAATTCAAAATGGCCATCATTGTCTGGTTGCACAAGAGCTTCCAGAAGAGAATGTGTTTGCATATTTCCAGAGATCCAATTTGAAAGACATGAAAAGGGGTGCACAAGTGTTATCAAAGTGCTCACGTACATCAGATATATGTACAAACTCTGACCCTTCTTTAGAATTTGGCTATCTTCCCTGCTTACTGTATGGGAGACAAATAATCAAAGTGGATGTTTGCGAGAATGTAGTGGAGACATGTAAATGAAGTGAATAATGGTAAATGACGCCAGATTAAACTAACACTACATGGAGATAAAAGATGATTGCCAGTGATAAAGGGATCAATGCATATTCATTGATAACCTTGCTATGAAATCTTAGATGAGACTTGAGGACCAAATACCGATTTTCAGTGTTGCTTTCTGACGTGCGTGCTTCTGGAAATCCCCATGACCGCTTCAGTGTGCAATACAAGTTTTCTCTATGATTTGCAATGACTGTGAGAGAGATACCCTGTATCTCAGGATCTACGCTGTTGTGCTTCTCTTTAGACCATTGAGAGCAATATCATTATCTATATAGTACTGGAGGAAAAAAAGGTATCCATCAAAGTGGAGTCCCTGTGTGCATTGGATGATGAAAGTTTTCCCACGTTCTAGAAACTCATTGAAAGCGAAGAAAGAGGTAATCCTTTTTACAGATTTCAACACCCGTCCAAATTTCATACAGTTTCTGTTAACACCAACATCGCTGGCATCTTTCACATATAGTCGTCTATCTGTTGATTTATGGAGGAGATATACAGGTTTGATTAGCCAGGAACCCTTGCCTCGCGTTTATAAAGTGATGATGACTGTCTGCAACACTCCTTTCTTTACTTTGATTAAGCTCCTACAGTATGGAGAAGAAGATATCATCTAACGAAATAGAGTAGAGTTGTTTTGACGTGTGTATCTGACAATCTTAAAAGCTTAGTAAATTTTTGACGTTTGATGTTTTCAACCAATGCACACGGGGTGGTTGGAAGCAAAACAGGTCTACTTGGGATCGATATAAAAAAAAATCGAGAACAACAAAGTGGAAAGCTGAGCTTATTGTAGCACAACTACAGAAGAGGTAACTTTGTATCAGAAGCAGGTGGACTTCCATGATTTTTCCACTCGTATCCTTGAGATAATAGTGGTGTATTTGGATATTGGTTTTTATCTCTAAGGAAAAGAGCTAGCACACGAAATCCATCATAGTTGTCTGCAACTACATCCGCATATTGGTATAGTTCTCTCTTGAGATAAATTTATCAGAGTGTTTCCGAATGTACTTTTTCAAAACGACCTTTTCGTTGGATCTCGTAATGACAGATGTGCACATAAACCACGAATAGATTAGACAGGCTACGGCTATTATTTTTGCATTTATGTCTTTAAACTATTACGAACGCTCTTCACACACATATGGTAATTAGGTGCACTAGAAGCTATGGTAACTGCAAATCCTTTTTCTTCGTCAATAATTGGGCAGCGCTTAGGATATTATGGTGATGATATTCAAAAACCTTCCAAAGAAGCGTTCATCTTTGATAGTACAAAGAAAACAATTAAAATGGACATGTATATTTTCTAAGCATAAGCTACCATAGTGCTGAAACGGAGCTGAGTACAGCTGCTCGGTCAAGTTTTTGTCTCTAGGCACCTAAAGGTCTTTCCGGGAATCATAATTCATAGTAAAGTTGTGGCTGGCTGTGCTATATGACAATGAGCAGTTATTAATATGACTCTTAACTTTTAGTGTGCGAGGTAACTAATTCTCCTAAGAAATGGCAGACGACGGTAACAGAGAGCTGGTCGAAAACCGCTGGCGTTGAATGAAATTACTTCGCGCTGGCAAATAGGATTGATTTGCGCTGACTAGGAATCTCCGCAGGGGTGATCAGCAATCTCAAAGTACGTCGGTTGATGACCAAAGGACGAAAGATGTATTACAACCCGCCTCCGCCCCATGGTACCAAAAGTTGTTTTGAATGACAAGCAAGCATTGCCACAAAAAAACATTCTAGAAAATTGCACAAAGATACAGTGGGTATTTGAAGAAGGCATGAGATATTAAAATATCTGGAATCAGTGAATTGCATTACTCTACAGCAGATACATAGTCCCACGTTAAATTCAATGTTAACGTCAGAGCAAAATGATTGTAAATAGGCGGGGTAGAACATAGCGGGGAAGTACAATAGCTGAATGTAATGTGATACATGCTTTTTTCCGTTTCTCAAAATCATTGACACTATGCGGGGGTTAAATTCGACGGGGTCACTGTAGACACTTGAACTGTTTATCTTGTAATCAGAAGGCGTAGTCAAGCCAAATGAAGCATTTTGACTCCATTGGAAGGTGGCCTGAAAGTGCCACTGGAGTACCTAGATAAGAGAACCAAGCTACTATCCTGATGGGCATAAAAATCGTTTTAGACCTGAGCCCCATCAAAGCCAGTATCGTATTTAGATATCCAAGAGAAGGTGGATCCAGTGAATTCCCACCTTTTTGTTCTTGGATGAGATAGAGAAGCGATAAACAGTCATTAGATCCACCTTCTCTGAAATAATGAAAACAAAAGGGAGAGAAAGAGAAATTACGCAAAGACTATTTCAAAAAACAGTAGCAGGTGGATGGTACATGGTTATCATAGGGCGAGAAGCATGGTTGGAAAAGGGAGAGGCACCCATCACCCAGGGCTTTCCAGGAATCCGAGGTTTCCACGTCGCTGTCACACTCACGTCATGAATTACGTCACTCAAAAAATTGAAGGGCCACTAATTTTGGCATGCTCCATCTCGAACACCCCAATTTTTCTCTCAACACATACAAATGAGTTTGCTTAGCAGCGTGTCTGGTTTTGCGAGCTTCGGCGTCCTCGTCCGTGCATTCGCCCTTGGATTGCAGAAACGTCCCATTTTCTCCAGTAAGCTTGAATTATCGATCATGGAGGGAGGAAGTTAAAAACTCATTCATTATTTAAAGATCCAAGCTCCCATGCTTTGGCTGCCGGCGTTTTTGGTGCTGTCGGTTATTTCGCTTACAACGTACAGGAACGACAAGCTGCTATGATTGAAGGCAAGAAAGAAATGTTGCTCAAGAACCGAGCACGCGCCGAAGAACTCGCTAAGCAACACAGCACCGCCTAGACAAAGAAACGACTTTGGAATAAAAAAAACATTAAGAAAAAGCACTTTTATTGCTGAAAAGGAACAATTTTTTTTTTTTGCATAAAGATGCTTGTAGGAATCAAATGGACGGCTAAAAAAAAGGGAGAGATAGAGATAATCTACATTCGGTCGTCTCCTTCATGCTCTTCTTCCTGGCGTTGTTTCAACATCATTTCCTCCAAACGGATTCGTTCAACGTGCTTTCTGAGATTCGAAGTGAGTTTCATAATATTCTTTTCGTATCGAGCGGACACGGGTACAATGGGGATTCCTGCAGCTTCAATTTGCAGTCGCTTGAGATTTTCTTTTGCTGTGTGGGCCTGATCGGCCTTGTTAGCTACGATCAGAGCCTGTCGACGTGTCAGACCGGGTCGATAGGCTTCAAGCTCTTGTTGTAATGTTTGCAGATCTTCCCAGGGTGCGGGTCCACTTAGATCCAGCACATAGACTAGTACCTTGGCACGTTCCACATGCCGCAAAAAGGCGTGGCCCAAGCCAATGTTTCGATGTGCACCGCGAATTAAGCCTGGGATATCTGTCACGGTCAGTTGGAACTGGTCGGCATAGTCAACAGTACCAACAAATGGATGAAGGGTAGTGAAAGCATAAGAGCCTTGTTTGGGATGCGCGTTTGAGATGGCACCTAAGAGTGTTGATTTGCCAGCATTGGGTAGACCTACTAGACCAATGTCTGCAATTGTCTTAAGTTCGAGTTCAATCTCTCGTCGTTCACCATCACGTCCTCGTGTGGCGAATTTTGGAGATCGGTTGTCCGTTGTTAAGAAGTACGGATTACCATAACCACCAGCCCCACCGCGACAGACAACTACTTCCTGATCGGGTTCGACTAGATCAGCATAGATTCGTCCCCTGTTTTCGTTTCGCATACGCCACTGCAGATATTTGTCCTCATCATCCATCAGTTTCTCCGCTTGTTTGAAAAAATCCACTCGGCCATCACTTATCTTAACTGGTTCTGTTCGTGGATAATATACCCAGCGTTTTTCTCTTTGCCGCTGCAATCTTTCCTCTTCATCGATATGCTCCTCCTCCTCCTCTAGCTTTTCCTTGCGTGGCTCTCGGACGACCTCTCGGACAATTGTACCAACCGGTACCCGAATAATTAAATCCTGACCCATTGTACCATGCTGACCGCCACCTAAACCGTTGCCGCCACGCTTGGCCGTACCATTATTACCAACATGTCTAAGACTACTCTCATCTGCAGACGCACGCACAATGACGCTTCCACCACGCCCACCGTTTCCTCCGTTTGGAGGACCTTTTGCTAAGAATTTCTCGCGATGAAAGGAAACGCAACCATCGCCACCGTTGCCACCTTTTGCAATCACTCGAACGAGATCAATAAATTGTCGACCCTTTTATTCCTTATAGTTAGGACTGTCATGTATGCGTTTTCCTCATTACCTTTCCACGGAGCTTGTAGTTGATCGATCTCGGTTTCAAGTCATTCTTCTGGTCTGGTTCTTCCGTTGTGGTAGTATAATAGCGGAAATAACATGTTGATACAGACGAAGCCACGCAACGCCGGGGTAGCATTGCACTCAGGCTTGTGCATCTCGATACACGCAACATGGTGGTTATTGTCAAGGGTTTCTTTTCAAAGCAAGCACGCCCAAAAATTTTCCAGCTATTGTGCTCCGCTCTTCATCGTGCGTGCGATTGCATAATAATCACTTTTTCGCACCTTTTCCCGAAAAGGAGGCAGTCGTCCTAGACAAAACATTGTTCCACCTCGAAATGGATTGTGTGTATATTTTCTTTATCATTTTCACCTGACAACATAACTAACAGAGACCTCCGATCCCATTTAATTGAGGAATATATGTAGATGATCGATGTAATCATATTTGTCACCTCGTGAAAACATCGAAGCATAAGTTCCAAGTTTCTGGAAAACTACACTTTCACAAGTGTATAAAAAGTCGTATGATATGATCCACCCGTAAACCTTGATAATAATCAAGCGACCGACTTATGTGCGTCGCATAGAAGCATGGTGTCAGATTCAAAAGCATTATGCCAGCGTCCGTGTTACGTGCTTCGCAAACCCGTATGTAGCCGAAGGGCTATCTGAAGACACTAATAAAATGTACTTCAACTTGTACTAAACCCATTGGTGCTAGTAATCTAACAGAACATTTGCCAGTTATTAAAAGACTATATTTCTGATTTTGTATTCATTCAAATTGCTTATACTGCCACCTCGTACAGATCGAAATCGCAGAAAGCAGCCGCATAGAGAGCAAAGTGCAGATCACTATTAGGGCACAACGCTATCGTCGTCTGTACAGCTGACAGCTGGTACCTTTACAAGCTTTGAACGTGTGTGGATTTCCCAGGTAGCAGCGGAATTCTCGAGTGTACGTTGTGTCTTTCAGAAATACCGTCTGCAATCAGCAAATACAGTATCATCGGTCAGAGTCACCGATTTTGTGACGTGAGTCACAATTCCCGGCCAAACTCTGGCTCTGTCACAGCTTCTTGGACACCTCACTTTTTGTGTGTAGTCTATAGTACCTTTCTTTCTTTCTTTCTTTTTTTTTTTTAGGTTCCGGGGATTGATTGCTTGAGGACCGCTCAAGAGCAACACATACTCCCCAAGCAAGTATCTTAAGAACATTGTCTATGATTGCCAATCTCTAAGAAGGGAATTGATACGGACGCTCAGGAGCTGGCTGCTTAAGTGCACTCATATAACCTCAATCAAAGCGGCTACTGAATAGCTTCCTAATAAAGGCTGAGAGTAAATAAATGCTAATGAAACTCCTGAGCATCCATAACCTGAGTGTTTGTAAACAGAGTGTCCGTAAATTGATTGTATATCGTGTCTAATATAAGCTTGGTTGATTCCAGTCTGGCTCTTGATGTGGTATTGACTCTCTAAGCAGCACGTTATTCGTCTATAAAATTGAAAAAAAGCCTTTCTTGTTTGATCCTCTTTACCTTTTTAAGATATCGTGTCTGTTGAAGTTCAGTTTGCTTCTATTATGGGTGCTAAGACCTAGGATTCATCGAAATCAAGAAATGGGCTTGGCGCCTACCATATCTTTTGCCTCCCTTTCGTCAACCTGCTGGGTTTTCGTCTTTTTGAGATTAATCGAAGTTTTTGTATACAAACATCAGATTTGAAGACAGTCAAGATAATTTCCGGTAATTTTATGTAATAAAGAGAAGTAATGTTGCCATTTCGAAGAATAAAGGATATACAATACTCTCAATAACGATGGCTAACTTATACAATGTCTCTGGAACAAACTTATCAACACTGCTAACCATGAGAATGATGATATATAAAAAGAGTGATAAGCGAGAAGAATCCGTGAGACTGCATATGGTTTCTTTGTTTAATACAAACAAACAATCACGTACATTAGAGTAACTGCTGGTCTAGACATATTCGGCTCATTGTGGGTACGCAATAACAACATGTTATGCTAAAACCAATTTATGTACTTGCACCAATAATGCTTAACATTGTTTACTAAAATAATACAGGATAGGTGAAAGGTTACGTGATGCAAAGAGCAATCCTGTGCAATTTGTTCTATGCGCGAGCAACGTGCGACAGACGGCTTAGTAATGTAGTATTTGAAGTAGTAAAAGTAAGACAAATGTAGTAATGCAAGATAAGTAACTTGTGACTCCTGTTTATTCCAGGATAACATAATGAGTAATTGAACCGTGTTTCTACTGATTAATATGAAAAATCATCCTTAACGGAATCGTTTCAGATGAATAGCTTGTTACTGACTAGCTGGAGGATGGCCGCAAACCGGGCGATAAAGAACCGAAGTCAAAGATCGAGTCAGAGTAGAACACTACGGGAAACTATCTTGACTGTCTTCAAATATCTGATGTTTCTATACAAAATCTTATAAAAGGAGAAAACTCAAGATCTTTTTCCGTAGTGCGCTGCACAATCGGATAATTCACATTGGTTTCGTTGTCTGATTCCGATCTAAGCCAATTTCAGACAACAGTTTTTTTTTCTTTATCTCGTTTGTTTATAAATAATGAACAACGACAAGAAGTTCTCGCACTGTACTTACAACAGAAAGAAATAATGTGCCTTTTCTTCCTTTATATGTACCCAGTTTAACAACATGGTAAATTTAACTATGAAAAAAGAAATTCAGAGCCTAACATCCCTATGCAACTCTCCAGCTGAACTTTTTAGGAGATCCAGAACTCAATATTAATCGTGCGGTCGACAAGCAACCTACTCCAGGATATGAAGAATATCTAAGAGGTGTCATTGGCTCCGCAAAAGGTCAACCTATATCAAAAGAAAACGTAAAGCAAGCGGTATATTGGCTACGAGTAAGGGGGCTCAAGATATTTTCGCAAGTGTCGGACACATATCCTAGAGAAGCAGTACTGGCAGACGAGGTCATGCAGTGTTTAAAGCGTAAAGATAGCAACGTCAACTTAAAACTACCCAACAACGCTCAAATCCCTGCGAGGGGTATCCTGCTATTGATCGCACTTGCCCAAATATACAATATCCGTATTTATGTTTTTTCTACCCAACAAAGGCCAAAGGTTATTGGCAATAGCAATTCAGACTTCAATATCTCCTTGTTCCACCAAGTCGATTCGTATGCAGCAACCAGTACTTGGTTTGCGTTAACAATTACATCATTCAAGTCACCAAGGTCAGCAGTAAGTCACAAAGTCGGCAAAGCACCAGCTCCATACGTGCCGCCTCCTGCAGTCAAAAGGCCTCAAACTCAAATGGGACGAAAGAGAAAAGACCCTGCCTCACTCGGAGTCAGTACTGAAGTGGTTTTGCAAGAGTTGGGAAAG